>JAWZYU010000456.1:0-132000 GCA_038380435.1 Ryuthela nishihirai | reverse complement strand
TCTGTTCCTGATTAATAGCTGTTTCATTACTGTGAATTTGTATGGTTCTGCCCATGATTTTCATCGTTATTCCTTAACCTGTCTTGAATCAACAATTAAAGTTAAAAAAAAAATGGAAGAAAAAGTGTTGATGGTAACCTCAATAAGGTTTGTTAGCGACTTCCTTTGACTTGGTTCAAATAAGTGATATGATACGTAATATCAATATATATCAATACATGCAGTGTCTACATATTATGATAATAGCATTTAACAGATGTTAGTATGGATTGAAGAGGTAATGGAATCTATGATGTGGTCTTTAAGTAACTACCCTAATAGGACACCTATGAAATACTTTATTTATGTTCTATGCAGGTTTGTTCAAATATTAATGATGCACAGAGACTGCTACCACCCTGTAGAGTGCACACATGCAAGAGACAGTCCTCTGGAAAGAACTAGTAACTTTCTTATGTTTCCAGAGTAGAACTCTGGAAAGAGAAATGGTGGTGTTTTGACTCAATAGAAAGAGCTAAATAATACATACACACATTGGCTCAGTCGGTAGCGTGCCAGGCTCGTAATCTGTAGTTCCCAGGTTCGAGTCCCAGCTGGGTCAGCGTTGAGATTTATCTCCGCAAATTCCCCGCCCTGCCCACGGTCAGTAGGGGACACCGATGGGCTTGAAAAGGCCATCGTCTGTCGGATGGGACGTTAAGCCATGGCCCCGTGTGCGGGAGAGCCATACCCTGTGTACGTTAAAGAACACACTGGATGGCCTTGACGGGAGGCTACCATCTGTCTCCCAACAGCTGTTCCAGTGGGTCCCCTCCCCCAACCTTCTCTGAGCCTTCGGGGTCCTTGTGGCCTAGCCATTTAGCCCATTGTGTGCAAAAAAATGCCGCTCAGAGGTAAAACAATCCAATCCAATCATACACACATAAAATCCTCAAACAGCCTTAGACCATAGAGGTCTTAGCAGGATTGAAACCACACTGAAGGAACAGAGACTATCCAGTGCTTCAGGTTGAAACTGTGATAACCTACAAACCATGTCATTCCAAAAATAGCATGGCCTGCTGTGATAAATAAATCTGAAATATATGCAGTATGTGGTACAATGCTTTAAAACCAGGTCCAGTTATTTAAATATGCATGTAATTATTTGTATGAATAAGCGGCATTTATAGATAACAAGGTGATATTGCAGAATATAACAAAGTTACTAGTGCAAATTAAAACTTGCATGATACAGTTAAAAAAAAAAACGGTGACATAAGCATTTATTATTGAAATGTGACATTAAAATTAAAAATTGGAAACTATACAGTTTTAGGCAAAATAAAATTAACATACCCAAGAGGAACTGACAAAATATTCTATTTGAATAAATAATAAATATAAATTAAAATAAATTTGATATGGAATTGTAATATATAAAAGTATTTTTTGGTTATAATCTCCTGGGCCTAAAATAATGGAAATCTTCAATATTATGTTTAATAGAAGCCAAATTTTTAGCTCTATAACTTTCAAACTAAGCTTCTTCTGGGAAAATGTCATAGATCTCTCTCTAAATCTTGATTTTCAGTTCAAGATGACCAAAAAAAAGGTATATGGTAGTAAAGACAAAGGAAAAGCACTGTTCGGACTAGTCCATTTCAAATGTTGCCCATTTTGGATATTAAACGCTATAGAATCTCAAACATTAACAGAAATATTGCAAATCTTGAAAATTCTCAAAAGTTAACTAAAAGAAATAAAATTGCTATCAAACTATTTACTATAATAGTCATATTTTTAGAAATTTATGTAATGATTATTTAAATTTATCACTTTTAAAGAAAATACTGCCTTGTTACTGAAAGATATGAACAGTGAAATTTTTTAAGTTCTAGACTCAATACCTATATGCCGAATAAATATTTTTGAAAAATCAAGATTTAGGGAAATTTGGTTATGAGCTTTAAATTGTCTTCTGTGTTTACAATTGAATGTATAATTCACCATTATGAAATGCTTTCAATTTTGATTTCCATTGGCAGAAATTTTAAAGTATTCATCATTTTGTCCACTATCTACATATAAGTAGCTAACATAATTTTGAAGTTTTACCTGTATGATGATAATTGTGAATAAAAAAATCAACTTTTTTTTCCCCTTCATGTGAGTTACATTTTTTCAGGAAAAACTAAGGTCAGAAATTGGTGTCCTGAATGCTCAACTAGATGAAAGTTTACTTGTAGCTGAATCCAATCAAGCAGTAGCTGCTGAAGAAATATCTAAAATCAGAGCAAATTTAAATAATGTTCATGAGGAACTTGCTTCTGCGTTGGACACTCATGCTATTAGAGAAGCTGAACTATTAAGTCAAGTGCAAAAGTTACAAGATGATAATAGTGAGTTACAAGAGGATAAAAAATGTATTGACAGTTTAAAAGCAGAAAAAGAAGCGCTGAATAATAAAGTGAAAGAATTAGAAGATCAAACTAAGAGTGAAATAAGTGTATTAAAAGAAGAAAATGAGAGACTTAGGATAGAAATTGCTGGCTTTGCTTCTTTAAAAGAAGATAAAGAAGAGCTCAATGCTAAAATACATGCTCTAGAATTGAATGAAGAAGCTTTGAGTAGTCAAGTTGAGCAATTGAGGATAGAAAGCAAAACTCCAAAACAAGAAAATAGTTTACAACAGTCATCTACACTAAATGATTGTAACCTTCTGCAAAAGGAGTTACTTTCATTGAAAGAAGAAAATAACTTGTTGAAAGAAAGACTTCACATTTTAGAGGAAATAGACTCTAGTGATCCAAATGATATTGCTTTTAAACAGTATATTGATACACTTAAAAAAGAATATGAAGGAAGGCTTTATGCAAAAGAAGCAGAGTTGGACAGTAGATTGAAGCATGTAATAAAAGATTTCTGTAGTCAGATGAACATCAAAGATAAAGATTATGATGAAATGGTTGCCGAAATCTTGGGTAAGTTGAATTCTGAATATAATTTCTCATAAAACAAATATTTATTAAAATTACAGATGGAATCAGCTTTAACCTGGGCTAGGTTTAAATTACATGATGCTCAGTTATTTTTTTGCAAGAATAATAAATATTGGCAGTTACATGCAAACTATGGCATACAACCCCAGGGACAAAATGTTTCTCTATAACGGTGATTCCTTATTTGGCTGGGGGCAGGGTATGCTGTCAGTAGTGTGCCAGGCTCGTAATCTGCAGTTCCCAGGTTCGAGTCTCAATTAGGTCAACATTGAGATTTATCTCTGCAAAACTCCCCGCCCTGCCCATAGTCAGTAGGGGACACCAATGGGCTTGTAAGCCCGCCGTCCGTCAGATGGAATGTTAAGCCATGGCCCCTTGTGTGGGAGAGTCGTACCCTGTGCATATTAAAGAACAGGTTGGATGGCCTTGATGGGAGGCTGCTACTTGTCTCCTAACAGCTGTTCCAGTGGGCCCCCTCCCCCAACCTTCTCTGAGCCTTCAGGGTCCATGTGACCTGGCCATTTAGCCCATGGTGTGCAAAAAAGTGCCGCTCAGAGGTAAAACAACCCAATCTCAGCAAAACTCCCCGCCCTGCCCATAGTCAGTAGGGGACACCGATGGGCTTGTAAAGCCCGCCGTCCGTCAGATGGGATGTTAAGCCATGGCCCTATGTGTGGGAGAGCCGTACCCTGTGCATATTAAAGAATAGGTTGGATGGCCTTGATGGGAGGCTACCACTTGTCTCCTAACAGCTGTTCCAGTGGGCCCCCTCCCCCAACCTTCTCTGAGCCTTCGGGGTCCTTGTGACCTGGCCATTTAGCCCATTGTGTGCAAAAAAGTGCCACTCAGAGGTAAATCAATCAACCCTATTTGGCCATGGAATCCTTTCGTACTCTAAAAGTATTTGTGGAACCCTTAATGTCGTGGGTTGGTATCCCACCTGGCTCAGACAATTTTTCTTCTAAAATGAAAATCGACTTTACAAAGTGATAATTAGTCGTAGAACCCTTAATGAATTCTTATATATGAAACTAAAACCTAAACTACAAATGAGTAACGATATTAATAAATAAACATTAAACAAGAATATGAGCTCAGCATATTGTTGCGGATCACAAAAATGGATAGCCACTGAGCGTGAGTATTAAAAGCTATATTTCAAAACCAAATTCAATACAAGGTAAATTGTTACAAAGGAAATATGGATGAAGTATCTTATTAACCAATCAACTACTAACATGCACAAATCATCAATCTTCCTGCGTAGAGCACACAACATCAGCTCTGTGTATTTTACTAAATACTACCTTTTACTTGATTTACCAGGTCACCCGAAGATCTTCACTCGTAAACCAATTCTCGTCCTGTGCTAATAACTTTTCACACACTAGCCGAACAAAAAGACAGTCCGTGTAGACATTCGAAGTTAGCCATAAAAGTTCCCACTTTTATACTTCCGCGTATACACAACACATCAAGTTACTTCTTGATACTTAACGATAAAAGATCCCACTTTTATCCTTCCGCGTATACACAACACATCAAGTTACTTCTTGATACTTACGCGCACTGTCTCAGAACAGCCCACCGGCCATTTTCGAACTCACCGACCGTTACAACACAATGACCGTTAACACAACACTCTCCTTCTCCAAATTCTCCCAAAGTTCTTATTCGTTGGCTGAAACTTTGCTTTCGGTTGCCAGATTCTTCTGTCGTAACACTGCCCCCTTCCTAGGTCTTGTTCGTCCCGAACAATTCTGGATTCCAAAGCTTCTTCAGTTCTTCGATGAAACATGGCCAAACGATCCACGTGAACCACCTTGCACTTTGTAGCTGGACATCGACGAATGCGATATACCACGTCTGTGTCAAAATGAAAGCGAATCTCATTATGACTTAGATTTCTTTTCTGACTGAAGCCTCATCCACAAATATAATACGTGTAAGGCCTATAGCCCTTGTGAACACGTTTATGTCTCCGCAGGGAGAAGTATCGACTAAGAGTTTTCGTGCAAAACCTGTAAAAAGTTTTCTTCTTTGTCGAAAGTTTTCTTCTTTGGATTTTTACTTCTATCAACAGTAACAAGGAATGAAAGTCATTAGTGACATAAAATCTAGGGAGAATTTTCATCCTGCAATCTGACCCTTTTGTCAGTTGACTTTCACTTAATTCAGAACTGTCGTGATGAACCTTCAGCCATATTTCACCTGATTCAATTTGATCCCCAAGGTGCTTCACAATTATATCAGCTCCATAATTCTTTTTAGCGCTTCGGTCCATCTCCTCCTTCCATACTCTTGCTAGGACTGCAGCTTCTAATCCGACAACCTTACCTGTTTCTCCTGTATAAGTGAAATCAGTGATGTGTCGGGCTGCTAGCAATATTTTTTCTGTTTTATCTTCACATAGCCAGCTTGCAACATCTTCAGATACTCCTTGTTCTATTAACATGTTACGAAACTTGTTCAAAGCATTGCCGTTATGCAGAACCTTGCGGACACGTGATGCTTCATCTACCCTATTATCCACAATGTTCACCAAACGCAAAAGTTCTCCTCCTAACTCTTCGACGAGCTCTTGCAGTTCCAAGGATCCGTTACCAAGAAAACACTGAACAGCTTCCATCACTTCCAGAGAGTTGTCAACAGAGTTTTCAAGTGAATCCATGTTGCTGATAACAGCTGAACAACTCAAACTCTTCATTCCACGAGCTTGTGATGCTGCAACCATTTTCTTAACTAAATCAACAGCAACATCTTCTGTACTGACGAGATCAATAGCTCCTTTTCCAAATTCATCATCATAAACCAAATCGCACACTCCTTCAGCCAACTTTTTGGACACAATTGAGCATCTCATTAGAGGAACGCTATCTACGGTAGCCGTCAGATCCTTGCAGCGGTAAATCTCCTTATCTGTTGGCACCAGCTCCTCTGTCTGTACTACGATGCAGTATCCGACGTCTTCCATCATCTGCTCGATTTTATCTTTAGTGCAGTCGACTGTGAAGCTAGGGATGGATTCCAATTTGTCCAGAGTATCTCCCGTCAATTGGCGAGCACGACCGGAGATCATAGGGACCTTGAGACCTAAAGCAGCAAGTGCAGGAGCCAAGACAAGACTCACTTTGTTGCCGACACCTCCTGTGCTGTTTTTATCTACCATCCGATGGCGCCACTCGGGTCTCCAGCAAAACACATGACCCGAGGAGGTCATATTTGCTGTTTCTTCCGAATTCACTTTCTTGGAGCTCTCATTGTAATTAGCCAGGGAAATATCAGTCATGATTGCCAAATTGTTCATTCTGGAGATCAGCGACGAGTTCTGTAACATGATATTGTCCACTTTAGAGCTCTTGTAATCGTGATAAAACTTTTCTATATTCTTATAATCTAAATGGTTATAATGTCCAAATCTGTGCATTGACTGTTCAGAAAAGAAATTCAGCATGGCTACGTTAAGATTTTCTGAGGGCTTCACTTCTCTCTGATCGTAACTCTGAGGCTTAGTTTCATCCAGAAAGTTAGTCTTTGAAGTACTGTCTCTGCCTGAAGCTCTTTTACTAGCATCACCTGTTACGCTTCTAAGCCATTCTTCGGAATTCTTTCTTAAATCCCCACTTTCTATAAACGATTCGAGTGTGGCTATATGCTTTGGAAAAATCTCTCCGACTTCCCCGGTAACGTCGAATGGCACTTTGTATCTGTGATGAATGGACGCCTCTTCTTTACTCGGACCTCTCTGCGAAACGTAAACTCTGTTTCGTTCCCCCTTATTACCACTCGTTACTCTGCCTTTGCGATAACTGTCCATGACGCATTTTGCTGACAGCGAGGAATAGAATACCTTTCGTGTGGATCTCTCTTCAGATTGTGCCAGACTTGTATACCTAGGTATTTTGAAGTGCAAAGCATACTGTATAGTCTCACAGCACTCTGATTGTTCTTCACAGTTCCTAGACATGTCACCAGCGACATAGACACTCTGCCATGCATTACCAGTAGTTGCGTGGTCAAAGGCATTATCTGCGCTATCTCTTCGATTCTTGATTTCCAGTAGCAGATCCACATTTTTATATGCGTTGCCTTTCTCTTTTCCATGTTTACAATCTAACTTAACACTATCAAGATCATCTTTTTCACTGACAAATTCAACATTTATACTATTGCATTGTCTATTGAGTTCGGTTTTATGATCCTTGAAGTGATCAATAATCTTACCAACTTGAGAAGCCACTTCAGCTCTCATCTCAGTATTTTGTGCGGCCATTTCGGCTTTCAAGTCACCTATTTTATCGCTTTGGGCAGCTAGATCACTTTTAATATCAGTCATCAGCGTAGTCATATCGGCTTTCAAGTTATCACTTTGTCTAGCAAGGTCACCAATTTTGTTGCTTTGGGCAGCTATATCACCTTTAATATCGGCTTTCAAGTCATTTATCAACTTTACTAATTCATCCATACTTCTAGTTAACAGCATTCAATAAATTATCCCACTTCTGACACCAAATGTTGCGGATCACAAAAATGGATAGCCACTGAGCGTGAGTATTAAAAGCTATATTTCAAAACCAAATTCAATACAAGGTAAATTGTTACAAAGGAAATATGGATGAAGTATCTTATTAACCAATCAACTACTAACATGCACAAATCATCAATCTTCCTGCGTAGAGCACACAACATCAGCTCTGTGTATTTTACTAAATACTACCTTTTACTTGATTTACCAGGTCACCCGAAGATCTTCACTCGTAAACCAATTCTCATCCTGTGCTAATAACTTTTCACACACTAGCCGAACAAAAAGACAATCCGTGTAGACATTCGAAGTTAGCCATAAAAGTTCCCACTTTTATACTTCCGCGTATACACAACACATCAAGTTACTTCTTGATACTTAACGATAAAAGATCCCACTTTTATCCTTCCGCGTATACACAACACATCAAGTTACTTCTTGATACTTACGCGCACTGTCTCAGAACAGCCCACCGGCCATTTTTGAACTCACTGACCGTTACAACACAACGACCGTTAACACAACACTCTCCTTCTCCAAATTCTCCCAAAGTTCTTATTCGTTGGCTGAAACTTTGCTTTCGGTTGCCAGATTCTTCTGTCGTAACAATATTATTTAATTGCAGATATTTAGAAACAAAAATCGCATTTCATGTATACAAAAAAAAATAAAGAAAAATTTCAATTTTTTTTATGTTTTAAATGGAATTTTCTCATGGAACCCTATTTTTACTGCACAGAACCCCAAAGTGTATATACATCATTTGGACAACACTCTGAAATGTATATACAATGAATTTTAAGAAACTTTGTTCTAAAAAGCATATAACTAAAAATAGGACTGACTTTAAAATTATTTAATTAGTTTCAGAACTGCAATAGACCTACTATGATTTTTAAACTAAATTTTTAAATATTGGTATTTTAAACATAAGCAGGCTATAGAGTACCTTCCAACATATATTTGTACATTTCCATCTCATATGAATGGAAAGCCTCATTCAAAGCTCCCTAACTTTGCAGATAAGTCTAAGTAATAGAAAAATATCATCATCATCATCATCATCCTCAAGCAGCCATGGGCTACGGAGTCCAACCAGACCGTGCAATTTAGTTCTCCAAGCAAGTCTGTCCTGAGCTACATCTACTGCATCTGGCCACTGCACACCAATTCTAATAATGTCCTGTTTGACATTGTCTGCCCACCGCATCCTATGTCTCCCCTTCTTTCTGAGGCCTTTAGGCACACTGTTCATAACCCTATTCGTCAATCTATAATTATCCATACGGGCAACATGGCCAAACCAACGGAGTCTCTCTCTGCACAATATGCTGCTTAAAGGAGGTTGCAAACTCCTTTGCCTAACCTCATCATTAGTTACAAAGTTGAACCACCTAATGCCCAAGATACTGCGTAAGCATCTGAGAAAAATATCACAGGAAATAAACTGATCTCAACCAAATTTATTCAAATTTTTTATTTTTACCAATATTTATTTAATATTTAAATTTTCAAAAGTTGAAACATTTAACAGAAGCATTACGTCATAAGAATTTACATTAAAAGTTAATGAAACATGAATAACTGTTATAACAAATTGTTAACTAAATTCTATGTAGTTTGAAAGTTGAGTTTTAGAAGTTTGTGTGATCATTTCTTTGGTTTTTATTTATCTTCCAAAAAAAGTATAGGTCGAACATAAGCTGCTGCTAAATGTTCCAGTCTCAATAACTCCTTAAATATTAAATGTTGTTGAAAAATTGAGATTTTTTTCACATATGAGAAGTCTTCAATATATCTCTAATGATCTTTTTATGTAAAAAAGCTTATTTTTAAAGTTATGTAACTGAATGTGCCATTCCAATATGTTTTTGAGGGTGGTACAACAAATGTCAGAACTAATAAAGTAGGTGCAACTGTAGAAACACTTGCTCAGTACTAGCATGAGGCACCTAAACCTTATGATAAAATGTGTTTGCAGACATTTTATTTCTATAAAGCTAACTAAACTTGCATGACAAAATAATGTATGAATTGCATAATGAAAATTAGAAATACAGTAAATTCTCAATTATCTGGCTCTTATGGGGATTGGGTGTGCCATTAGGTGAAATATGCCATGGGAGAAGCTACCTTTAAGCAGCCAATTGTGATATACAATATCATGGAAATAATCAACAGTAAGTCATGTAATAAATAATGGTAAATAATAAAGACCATGCATGTAGCTATGTATTTACTCACCAAAGGCAACATCTTTTAAGATCATTACAGTACTATACGTTGAGAATACTGAAGAAGTAATGTTGTTTACTTAAGTTAAATTGTACAGTACTTATAGCAACCACTAAAACAGTGGGGGAAATTTATGCTGGAATAGCACTCCTGTTCATTTTGACATGATTTCCCCCCCCCCCTTTATTTTTTTTTGATCCAGATTTTAGAAACAGCAGTACTTTATTAGTTCCTATAGAACACAAACAGAAATTTTCATTTATCTCTTAAAAATGATGGTCCACACCCACACACTTCTCTCCCAGGAGTAAGAAGTTGGCATAACTAAAATTTCCTGTACTTATTTTAAAATTACACTAATTACCAGATATTTACATAGCACTATAAGCAACAAAGTTTACAATATTTACTGTTCTCAGAGATGCCAGGTGCTGAGAATGTGGGGTGACACAAGGGGGTGATTTGTAATGAGTGCTTTGGAAATATAATGTTAGTGTGAGCATGCTACTAAATAAAGTGCTGGATAGTTGAAAGTTGACTGTATTCCTTTAACAAAACTATGTAGCATTCTTTTTCTTATTCCAAGTTTTAACTACTAATTTTTCACATGGCTAATTTCTACAGAAAAAAGCCAGTCCCATGAGGAAAAATTATTACGAGAACATCGGTTAGAAATAGTATCCTTGAGACAAGAAATTTTTGAGAAAGACTGTGCCCTGGAAGAGATGCATGACCATTATGAAGAACTTGTACAAGTAAGATTGATAGACTTTATCAGTCGGGTTTAAATAGATGTTTTTCTAATGGATATATTATTTTATATAATACTATGAAGTTAGGAATTTATCAAATTGTATGAATTATGGCTCTGCTCAAATTAATTGCTTAAACACAATAATCATATGCTACTTATTTAATGTTTTATGCTGAATACAGTTTTTTTATCTTTTTTTCTCTAGTTTTATGGAAGCAAAAATAAATGCTTTTATTTTACCAGCGGATGCAAGATATTTTTTGAAATTAGAGAGTTCAATAGACATACAAATTTTTCTGATAGCAGTATGTTACTAAATTTTACACTTATATTTTATGCAAGGTTTGGTTTTCATGTAGGAAAAAGATGCAAAAATAAAGGAATATGAAAAAACTGTGGAGACTCAGAAAATTGGCTCTTCCAGTAAAGATGTTTTTCTCCTTGATCGAGGAATGCATAAAACTGAAGTATCTGACTGGGATGATGGCTGGGTTGTAAGTGAAGAGGTTAGTATTGAATTTAAATATTTGTTGTTTTTTTAAACTGAGAACAGCTTTTTGCAAACAAAAATATTGCAAGTGATCAGTAACTAAAAATACCAAGTGGTTATAAAAATAGTTCAGGGTTTATGACTAAATATTTTTACAATCACTTGTTACAAAGATTTCATGATTTACGAGAAATATCTTTAATGTATGTGCTCAGGGGGGCGGGGGTGTCTCAGTTGGTAGCGTGCCAAGCTCGTAATCTGTAGTTCCCAGGTTCGAGTCCCAGCTGGGTCAGCGTTGAGATTTATCTCCGCAAAATTCCCCGCCCTGCCCACGGTCAGTAGGGGACACCGATGGGCTTGGAAAGGCCGCCGTCCGTCGGATGGGACGTTAAGCCGTGGCCCCGTGTGCAGGAGAGCCATACCCTGTACACGTTAAAGAACACGCTGGATGGCCTTGACGGGAGGCTACCATCTGTCTCCCAACAGCTGTTCCAGTGGGTCTCCTCCCCCAACCTTCTCTGAGCCTTCAGGGTCCATGTGACCTGGCCATTTAGCCCATGGTGTGCAAAAAAAGTGCCGCTCAGAGGTAAAACAACCCAACCCAAATGTATGTGCTCAGAATTCCCAAGTTTAAATTTACATAAATGCCTCAGCAGAATGTCAGTTATACGTTTTTCAGGGGATGAATTAAAAAGCTTGCAAGTGAAACAACAACTGGTGCATTCCAGTTTCTTAATTATTATAATCTAGGTCTTTTATAATTTTTGGAGATAAAGGGGATTTAATAGTTTTAAAACAGTGTTTTATTAATATCCATATTTCAGGGGGAGAAATTGCACCTACTTTTTGCATAAAAGTACTCAAAATGGTGATTAGACATTCAGGCAGTAAGTTGGGTTGGGTTGTTTTACCTCTGAGCGGCACTTTTTTGCACACCATGGGCTAAATGGCCAGGCCACAAGGACCCCTAAGGCTCAGAGAAGGTTGGTGGAGGGGACCCACTGGAACAGCTGTTGGGAGACAGATGGTAGCCTCCCGTCAAGGCCATCCAGCGTGTTCTTTAACGTGCACAGGGTATGGCTCTCCCGCACCCGGGGCCACAGCTTAACGTCCCATCCGACGGACGGCGGCCTTTCCAAGCCCATCGGTGTCCCCTACTGACCGTGGGCAGGGCGGGGAATTTTTGCGGTGATAAATCTCAACGCTGACCCAGCTGGGACTCGAACCTGGGAACTACAGATTACGAGCCTGGCGCGCTACCGACTGAGCCATCCCCGCCCCTCAGGCAGTAAGTGGTGACATGTTTGTTTAGATTGTCTCAGCTGATGGAACGAAAAGTGGTTCATTGATTAACTGCCTGCAAGTAAAGGGCTGCAATAGAGGAGTGCCAGAAGACAAATAATCTTCAACTTGGTGAATGATAGAGGGTTTTGGGCCCATTCTCAGTTGTCCATTGATTTGTTGGGAACTTCTATTTTGTGTGTTTCAAATTCTGTGAGATATCTTGTGGCTTGTCCAAAGGAAGTTCATTCCAGATGTCAGTGAAATAAAAAATACAGTGGACCCCCGATATAACGCACATGTCGGGCGGGAAACAACACCCGCATTATACCGAGCGGCGCAGTAGCGACACAATAAATTTCACACTAAGCTTTTCTTTTACTCATCATGCATACAATAATTAAACACTATTCAAAATACATGCAGGAACTCAATTACTCAATACGCAGTAACAATAAAATGCGATACTCACTAACGTCGCATGGACCTGTATACACATGTTTGAACTTATTGCGAACATCGCCCGCGCTATAACCGAGTGCGCGGTATAGCGAGCAGCGCTATAACGAAGGTCCACTTTTTAACTATAAATAACTTACTACTTTACTGTGTACTTTTTAAATATAAATAAAATGAGCAAGATACTTCAGAAAACATATTCATGTGAATTAAGATTATTGTTTTAATTCATGGTTTCAATGGATATTTTAGTGTATGTTACAGAAATGGTGGCATCTGGCTGCTAAATGATGAGCCTCCCTAATGAATTGTATTGACCCCATTGATGCAATTGTGGGTGTTCAAACAGCCAACATAAAGTGCACTTCATCCACTAACAGAAAGTCAGTAGGCACTGTTAATCCCTGCTGGCAATGACATGGCCACACATGTTCTTCTGGTTTAGTATACCTGTTTGCTCATATAGTGCTTTTTAAATTTCTGCTACTTTCCCATGGGTGTAGAGTGCCAACCCATGTGTAATCGGGGCGGGGGTGGCTCAGTCGGTAGCGCGCCAGGCTCGTAATCTGTAGTTCCCAGGTTCGAGTCCCAGCTGGGATAGCGTTGAGATTTATCTCCGCAAAATTCCCCGCCCTGCCCACGGTCAGTAGGGGACACCGATGGGCTTGGAAAGGCCGCCGTCCGTCGGATGGAACGTTAAGCTGTGGCACCGTGTGTGGGAGAGCCATACCCTGTGCACATTAAAGAACACGCTGGATGGCCTTGACGGGAGGCTACCATCTGTCTCCCAACAGCTGTTCCAGTGGGTCCTCTCCCCTAACCTTCTCTGAGCCTTCGGGGTCCATGTGACTGGCCATTTAGCCCATGGTGTGCAAAAAAGTGCCGCTCAGAGGTAAAACAACCCAACCCATGTGTAATCTATAACTTCAAATTTCTTTATCAAATTATGCATTGTCCAACTTGAACATGGAGTATAGTCAATATTATATATGTAACAATAATTGTCAGGTAGCACGCTTGGCTACTGATCTACGGGACCTGGGTTCGAGCCCCGGGTAAGGCATGGATGTTGTTGTGTTTTCTGCTGAGGGCCTGCCATCCTCTCAGATCTTCTACTATGGCATAATAAACTGACAGGCTCCTGTCAGACCTCTGTGGCAAGCAGCTGCTTGAGGGGGTATTTATTATTATTTTTTATTTATAACATTTGTGAAGACATATTTGAAACTTGGGAACTGATGGTAATATAAACCTCTTTTTGAACTACTTATTTGTATGACTATCCTTTTACTTTGTGAAAGAAGCTATTTATACTTATAAGTTATATTTACAAAGTTGTACTTGCATTATTTAATGAAGTTATATAATTGAACTCGGGAAAGAGTTTAAGCTTTTATTAAAAATGATTAATCCACAGTATCCATTTCTTATATTTTGGAGTGCTCAGTTAGTAGTGTGCCAGGCTTGTAATCTGCAGTTCCAAGATTCAAGTCCCGCCTGTGCCAATGTTAGAATTTATCTCTGTTAAACCCCCGTCCTGCCATCAGTCAGAAAGGGGACGCCGATAGGCTTGGAACAGTTGCCATCCATTGGATTAGGCATAAAGCTGTTGGCCTGTTTGCAGGAGAGCCATACCCTGTTTATGTTAAAGAATATGCTTGATGGCTCTGATGGGAGGCTTCCATTTATCTCTTAACAGTATCCAGTATGTCCCATTCCCCCAACTTTCTCTGAACTTTTGGGATCCCTGTGGCCTGGCCATTTAACCCATTTCTTACATTTTAAACATCTTGTACTGAAACTTGTTCATCTTATTTTGATAAAAAAAAATAAGATGAACAAAGATGAAAATAAGATGGAAAAATAAAAAGGAAAGAAATTTTTTCTTTCTGTATGCATTGCACATCTTTTCAGCAGTGTAATGTAATCAGATGGGGGAAAATGTGTGTATAGATGGGTGAAATGAGGATCTGCTACTAAATTTAAATTCTAGTTACAGCACTGCCCATTAGAAGAATATGAACAAATAATGCTGAGAAAAATCTGTTGCATCTAAATCAGTAATACTTAAGTGTATTACCAGAGGTAACTACCTAAGTAGGTAAATAACCACATTGATTAGATATATCTGGAACATAGTAAATCCTAAATAAGTTTTCAAATAAATGCAGGCTTTACCAGAGATTTAATATATCAGAATAGTTTCCAAATTTCTAGATTTCTCTATTGTAACTGTTTTCCAAAATCCTTTATAGATTGTGTAACTACTTTAATGACGTGTCCTTCCCTTGTTTTTGCAGACTCTTTCTGCTGTGTTAGGTATTTATTTGGCGTTTATTACGATTGTTTTTCCATGAGTCCTATTTCTTATTTTTCTCGTGTTTTTCTTAGGCAGGAGAAAGTTCTAGTCCTATCCATTGTACTAAAGGAGATTGTAGTGATCATGTACAGCAAATAGAATCCATGCAAGAAGAATTAAATAAATGCAAGTAAGTAAACTGTGCTAATGATTATTAAATTATTTTGCTCATAATAATGCAATTTAGAAAATAATAAATTTACTATTGCCATACACAGCATCATATCTAGGTTATGGCTAATACAGGCTATCTTAGGCACCAAATGAAGTTTCACATATATGTGTAAAATTTTACATATCGATCATTGTATATATATATAGACTAGTTATACCTACACCAAACATTTGGTGCAAAATGGATCAATAACTCTTGTCATTGATAAGTTCATTCACAGGTTTCAACCACTCTAATCACAATTAAATCCCACCAAACATATCAATAACTTCATTCACAGTTCTTTACATATACAACTCCATTCACAAGGTAGGCAATGGCAGTGCCCCAGAAATCTCGGACGTTTTTCGAGGGATCACTTCTGACCCATGGCATCTAGGAACCCCATCTGTTACCCCAAGAGGGTTAAACTAAGTGGAACTATCCCACCAAATTTGGGACTGATCACTCAAGTAACTGCGGAACCATGAGGAAACTGCCATTTCAGCCACCAATGATGTTACACATCCGCCCTCCCTATTATATAATACTAGAAGAATTGCCCAGCATTGCTCAAGTGCTAATATATAGTAAATACTCAAAGTAGCAAGTTTCCATTTTACATAAAACTCGATGAGATCTACTCTGCGAGATATTTTTCTTGAAGGAAGAAGGTACTTCCCTACACAAAGGACAGAGATAACTTAGAAGCTATATTAGGCTTGTCTTGGTTTCTCATACAGCATACAAGCACTTACACAAGGACATGTCCTGTTGGTCTTAGTAGTCAAGTATACTTACCACTAGACCAGGTAGGACATCCACTTCATGAGGCAGAAAGTAGGAGACATAATTAGAGCCATCCCATAATATTCTCCACATAAGTAGCTTTCATTTCAAATATAACTTGTTAAAATCTTTATCATTTATATAATTTTTATTTTTGAAAAAGAAATTTACCAACTCCATTAACAGGTCTCTTGAATACTAAGATAATAAAGTTTTAGTTCAAAATTCATGATTTAATAGCATGATCAAAGAGCATCCTGTGCCAATGTAAACCCATTAACAAATGTATATTACAAAGAAAAACGTATTTTTAAAGACTTTGCATAATAATATATTAAAGTCATTATACATTTCTTTTTTACAGTTCAGAAATAAAAGATCTTCGGATTCTTTTACGTCTTAGTCCTCCATCCTCACTTGCTTCCAATAACAATTATAATCATTCATCGTTGCATATGCCTGAACCTACAGAGTTTGAAGTAAGTATTCAATTTTGAAATTATTCACTGTAGAAATCAACAAGTGTGAAAAAAAAACATTTAACCTCCTGAACTCAAATTTGGAGTCTGCCTGCTACTCATTGAGTTTAGATGGAGTTAACAGGAACTTGGATTTTATTACGGGATTTCAGTTTTGTGTAATATTCTTTAAGCAGCACACAGGATTTCTCTCTCAACAAAAAATTATGAGTTTGAGTCTTGGAGATTGCCTAGGTATTTTCCATACATTTGCTAATTTCCTGATCATTGCTTGAGATATGAGTTCAAACACAGTTTCTCTACTAATTATTTCTGCATAGCTTGAATCACAGTTCTAAAATATTAGTTGTTTTTTTTTTACTTTCATAGTTAACTCATTGGTTTATGATATTTTTACACTAAACATACCTAGAATAACTACTTTTTGAAGTGAAATTTTGCCTAATGTGTATAATATGCAATTTCACCATATTTTTATAATAGGCAGTGTCACCTAATTTTAATATGTAATTTTATTCAATCAAAGTGAAACTATTGAATAAAAAATGTAATAAACCTATTGAATAAAAAAATAAAAAAACTATTGAATTTTTACTTGCAGTATATTGAAATGATGGAAGATTTCTTGTGGTATTTAAAAGTTTTTTAGTGTGGAATTTAGTGGGAGGGCAAAAGAGCACATCTCACATTCCTATTGGCATATTTTTTCTTATTTCACATACTACAATCTTGGAACGATTTTTTTTTTCTTTTTTTTCGGGAATTTCAGGGGTTAAATCTTGATTTTTATTTTTTATCTTGATTTTTTTTTTTTTTTTGATGCACTGCATCTGATGATTGCAATTGATTGATAAAAACAGTATCATTATGAGCACTCGGCAATGGTTTATCTATTATCTGCAGAACAGTTTGACACCTCATGCCATCTATTGATAGAAAAAGAGATATTCAAAGAAATGACTACAGCTGCTTGAATGTCTGAAAAACATTTGTGCATGAATAGGCTTCATTTCTTTGCAAGTCTGAGACACCAATGTAAGCCAAAAGGTTAATGGTTGTGTAAAGTAGCAAATGTGAGGTTACAGTTCAGGAAATCAGTTCTTTTTGCCTTGAATGTTGGCTCATTTTCCTATGCTGTCTACCAATTCATTCAGCCCAGGTTTATTTATATTTTTAAGCAATCTCCCTTCAAACTAAAACTGCAAACATCTGGATTCTTTGGGGCGGGGGTGGCTCAGTCGGTAGCGCGCCAGGCTCGTAATCTGTAGTTCCCAGGTTCGAGTCCCAGCTGGGTCAGCGTTGAGATTTATCTCCGCAAAATTCCCCGCCCTGCCCACGGTCAGTAGGGGACACCGATGGGCTTGGAAAGGCCGCCTCTGTCGGATGGGACGTTAAGCCCGTGTGCGGGAGGGCCATACCCTGTGCACGTTAAAGAACACGCTGGATGGCCTTGACGGGAGGCTACCATCTGTCTCCCAACAGCTGTTCCAGTGGGTCCCCTCCCCCAACCTTCTCTGAGCCTTCGGGGTCCATGTGACCTGGCCATTTAGCCCATGGTGTGCAAAAAAGTGCCACTCAGAGGTAAAACAACCCAAGCAGCTATTGGCTATGGTGGTACAACCAGACTGTGCAAATTAGTCCACCCATGCCTATTTGAGTTGCAGCTGTTGCATTTGGCCACTGCAGACCAATTTAGTGTTAGTTAGGTCCTGTTTGAAAATTTCCTCCCAAGAAATTAGGTCAGCCTCTTCAAATGACTGAACCAGGATATACCAGTTATAGCGATCATTAACAATCAGCGACTTATTAAGGAAGGTTAGAAGTTTTAATCCTATTCTTCGTGTGCAACTGACAAGAAGGAACTAAAAACATTCCATGCAGCAGCCTTTTAAGTTTCCATGATTTAATTGGGCAAATAACATTTTTCCAAGAAAACTATGTCGAAGCTTGGACAGAACCTCTCAGGTGTTAAGCGTGAGCCAAATAAAATATAGTGATTATTAGAACAGGTTTAGGTAATTTGTGACTCTCTCTAGAAATTTAGTTGTGGATTTGAAGCATGTATTCTTATTCTAAAAGCATATACACTCCAGGCAGCAGATCACAGCTGAACTACTTTTACTTTATCACTACTATAATTTGGAGTAATTTATAAGTAATCATCTTTAAACTGTTAGATGATTTATCATAATGTGCCATTAATACGTTGTAATTGGCACATGAAATTCATCCAAGCTCTTTTAATGTATGTTTTTACTATGGAGTCCCATAGCCAAGTGAATAGCGCACTTGGCTACTGATCAGAAGGACCTTTGTACGAGACCCAGGTAAGGCATGGATGTTTGCGTTGTCTTTCTGCTGAGGTCCCACATTCTCACAGACCTACAAAGCATATATACTGACAGGCTCCTGTCAGACCTCTGTGGCAAGCAGCTGCTTGAGGGGGTATTTATTATTTTTTATTATTTACCATGGAGAACATTCAAAGACAGGTAGAAAATTTGTTTCATTGGATAGAAACTGCTTTAAGAGTTAATTCAAGTTGCATTATTTTCAATTAATAAATGAAATAGTATTAATGTATTAATTTAGAAATTTATTAAAATATTTTTAAATACTGAAATGCTTTAGTTTCAGCATACTCTATTTATACTTTGAATAATTGTGCAAATTCAAGTGCTTATCCAAGACCCCTTTTGTCCAATCCATGAGCTGTTTAACTCTTTCAGTCCTAAATTAATTTGGTTGATCTAATAGTGTTTGGAGCAGAATATTAATGTTATTCAACTCTAAATAAACATCTATTACAGAAAAAAAACTTTATTAATTATATTACATATTCTCATATGGGAAGCAACTTCTAAAAATTTATTTTGCAATTTTGATTAAATTTAGTTTTCCTGAAAAGCACATAGGGACTGAAAGGATTAATAGCATAAACTAATGGCTCTTAAACTGGTCTGCAAGCACTTGCAATTCTACAAATTTATAGCATACCCATACTTCAATATATTTTTAATTTTCAATTTAAGCAATATTGAAAAGCTTAGGGATATCTGAACAGTGTTAATATGGGAAATAAAACTCACTGAAGTGATAGTCACAACTAATATTTGATAAAAAGGCAAGTGCGAAAAAAAAAAACATCAATCCACATCCCGGACTCAAACTTGGAACCTCTTGGTTACACATTAGTTGCTCTACCAGTTGAGCTAAGGCAGTGGCAATTCAGACATACCTAAGTAATCTTTGGAATGGTAGGAAGGGACCATTACCATTTAGTTATCCTGCACTTCAATGCTGGTTGCATCAGAATAACTTCAGAGTATATTAATACGTGATAAGTGGCTTAACACCTTTGAACTAAATGGTAGGGATCTTTTCCTACCATCAAGGGACCTGGGTTCGAGCCCCGGGTAAGGCATGGATGTGTGTGTCGTTTTTCTGCTGAGGTCCTGCCATTCTCTCGGATCTCCTACTGTGGCATATAAACTGACAGGCTCCTGTCAGACCTCTGTGGCAAGCAGCTGCTTGAGGGGGTATTTATTTTATTTTTTTTTATTTTATACCTTACATAAGCAAGTGTAAATCACCACTGCCTTAGCTCGAATGGTAGAGCAATTAGGACATACTGGGAAGTCCCGAGTTCGAGTCCAGGAGGCAGATGATGATGAGGGGATGATGCTTGGGGGATCTGCTTTGTTAGCCAACTAAAAAGTGGGTCCCTTAGCTGACTTCTGAAGAATTGCTGGCATAAACTATTTGGAGTACCATTTTCAAAATATCTAGTTTTCAAAATTTCAACTGTTTCTTTTTTTTTTCATTGTGATGCTTTTATTACTTTAGTATATTGTGCTTGGCATGATATCCATAACTCGTGTTTATTTTTTCTCTTTTAGTATTTAAAGAACATATTATTTAAATATATGATGGGAAAGGAAACACTGGTAAGTATTCTCTTATACATATATCAAAAATCCTAAAACAACCAACCAAGGGATACAGTGATTATATAAATATAGAGTGAAAAAATTCCTCTCCTTTTCTTTTGTTTGTCCAATAGTACTGAAATTTTACCAATCCAGCTCCTGAACAAACATGCAAAATATTTTTCATATCTATCTTAGGATTCTGTTGTGCCACTGAATTTTTTTACCATTTGTACATTGCTGTAAAAGTTACTTTCAGCTTTTTTTACGCAGATCTTTGTTTTTTTTAGTTGCTACGTATAGGCCAGAAAAGGACCTTAGAAGCTATTCATATACTTTTCATACTAGGATGTGCATGCTTGCGTACCACTTACCAGAATGTCTGGGTTATTACCCTGCTGGAATTCCTTTGCGATCATATCAAGACAATAATCTCACTGTAGAGTCCTCACATTCCAAATACTTGTGGAAAGTAGGATTTTTAAAGAAACTTAGTTTATTTAGAGAGATAGGGTCACCATGTCAACAATATCAAAAGCCCCTTAATTGCAGGCACAGGGCAAAGACCCATTCCCCATCTTTGAGAAATTGAACCTTGCTAGCAGGAATTCAAATAACCAGTAAAATTCTTTACCATCAGACTCTTTTGAGCACCAACGAACTGAATTAAGACACGTTACTCCACTTTAAGATAGCAATGCTAAAACTAGGGTCAGGGATTCAGGTATTTATGATGGTTTCTGTTTCCAGCTGATGGTTCTGTTTCCAGTTGGTATCATCTTCCAGCTGATATAAAAAATTTTGTGCAGCTATTCAGTTTGGGTTTAGCAACCTACAAACAAGCTGAAAGCACAATGGTAGATTTCCTTTCAATAGAAAGCCAAGAGTCCAAATTTGTAACCAGTAGGACTGGTCAGTATAAGTGATCAACATTGGACCCTGTGAAGTTGACCATTCCTCAACAGAGGTGAAAAAAAAGTAGCCGCAGAAATCCAAATCAGTAAGCCAAATTGATCTGGCAGCCCTTGTCTTCGTCGTGAGAGAGAGAATATCTCCCTGAATAAACCTGCACAATGAGAAAATGAGGTTGAACTATAGGTGCTCTATGTGTTTATTGATCTGCATCATCATGGGAGTAGTGCACAACTCTCCTTCCAATTATGCATAGCTACCATTTACAAACCTATTTTAGGGGTGGGGGTGGCTCAGTCGGTAGCGCGCCAGGCTCGTAATCTGTAGTTCCCAGGTTCGAGTCCCAGCTGGGTCAGCATTGAGATTTATCTCCGCAAAATTTCCCCGCCCTGCCCACGGTTAGTAGGGGACACCGATGGGCTTGGAAACACCGCCTCCGTCGGATGGGACGTTAAGCCGTGGCCCCGTGTGCAGGAGAGCCATACCCTGTGCACATTAAAGAACACACTGGATGGCCTTGATGGGAGGCTACCATCTGTCTTCCAACAGCTGTTCCAGTGGGTCTCCTCCCCCAACCTTCTCTGAGCCTTCGGGGTCCTTGTGGCCTGGCCATTTAGCCCATGGTGTGCAAAAAAGTGTCGCTCAGAGGTAAAACAACCCAACAAACCTATTTTATTCTCTTTCCATTATAATTGATTTTGTTAGTGCTCAATAAATGCTTAGTGATATTTGCTGTGTACCATTACTATAAACTACTGTTTTAAAATACCGAACTTCTCGTTTTCAGACATTAGCAAAAGTCATAGCAGCTGTGCTGCGGTTTAATGAGGAACAAACACAGTTGGTTTTGGAAAAGGAAGAAGCTCGACATACAATGGCAAGTATAAATTTAATCAATTTTTGAATTAAAAAAAATGACGTTTTTAAAATTTAGCAATATATATTTTATAAACGAATTTCAAGAATGTATAAACTGTATTATCATTCTTGTTCATTGGTAATTTTGAATTGTTCAATTTTAGCTATAACCCGATCTTGTAGGTTATGTTATATGCTACAGCTTAGTCACTTTTGGAATAGCCAGGCTCGTAATCTGTAGTTCCCAGATTCAAGTCCCAGCTGGGTCAGCGTTGAGATTTATCTCCGTAAAATTCCCCACCCTGCCCACGGTCAGTAGGGACACCAGTGGGCTTGGAAAGGCCGCCGTCCGTCGGATGGGACGTTAAGCCGTGGCTCAGTGTGCGGGAGAGCCATGCCCTATGCATGTTAAAGAACACGCTGGATGGCCTTGACGGGAGGCTGCCATCTGTTTTCTAACAGCTGTTCCAGTGGGTCCCCTCCCCCAACCTTCTCTGAGCCTTCGGGGTCCATGTGACCTGGCCATTTAGCCCATGGTGTGCAAAAAAGTGCCGCTCAGAGGTAAAACAACCCAACTTTTGGAATAGCGTCTTTTAAATGCATGATACAGTGTTACCGTCAATCTGGTTGGTAGTTTGTTAAATCCTTTGCATTGTTATTTTAGTTCTTTAATATTATTTAAAATTAATAGTATTGAATTTTTCCCACAGAATAAGTATACTAATTATTGTTTCTTAATATTTAGTTGGCTTGCAAAACACATTACTGTCAGATATTCCATATCTTTCTACATAATTGTTATCTTTGCCATTTCTAATGTGTTCTGTTTTAACATTCATTAGATAAAAAGCTTTTTTGCAACTAACATTGCTTTTCCTTCATTAGAAATAATGTCTGCTGAGTGAAGGTGCCTTCTAGATGCAGCTAATCAGGATTATTGGGGTATGCTATAATTTTAATCAATTTATATATGAATAAGTGTTCAAAGGTGCTAGAGCCATCTACCAAAATGCTTTTGCAATTTCTTAACAGTAAATTAAAAAGAAAACCCTAAGGCAAAACTAATAACTTTTGCTGTTATTGCTATTCCTTTGGAGCAGCCTATGTGATTAACTATTCCATATTGAATTCCAAATAAACTATTTCATTATTGGTCATTTCATTATAGTGTCACCATTTCATGTTTTTACAATCTTTCTCTATTAGCTTTATGTAAATGAAATTTTTTGTGGGTAATCTTTTATGAGCTGCAGGCCACTGAAATAGCTCAGGGTAGAAAGAAAAAACAGTTTGAGTTTTTGCCATTATCCCTAAATCTTTATAAAATATAATAAAACCAAAATTTTTTTTGAAAACTTAAAATATTCCATATTTAAAGGTCAAAGTTCATCTTGACCAGGAAAGAGAGAAACCAAAGTACCACATTTTACACTTCCAGTGAAATTATTGGTATTTCAAATTTTAAAAACAATTTTTGAATCTAATTTTAATTATAATCAAGGGTTTAAATTTAAACATTTTTCACATAATCTTCCATTGCCATACTCTACAGTCATCATCATCATCATCATCCTCAAGCAGCCATGGGCTACGGAGGTCCAACCAGACCGTGCAATTTAGTTCTCCAAGCAAGTCTATCCTGAGCTACATCTACTGCATCTGGCCACTGCACACCAATTCTAACAAGGTCCTGTTTGACATTGTCAGCCCACCGCATCCTAGGTCTCCCCTTCTTTCTGAGGCCTTTAGGCACACTGTTCATAACCCTATTCGCCAATCTATAATTATTCATACGGGCAACATGGCCAAACCAACGGAGTCTCTCTCTGCACAATATGCTGCTTAAAGGAGGTTGCAAACTCCTTTTCCTAATCTCATCATTAGTTACAAAGTTGAACCACCTAATGCCCAAGATACTGCGTAAGCATCTGGAATCAAAAGCATCTAGTTTCCTGTTATCTTGTTTACAAAGTGTCCAAGTTTCACTACCATAACTAACCCTAGAAAGAACCAAACTATTATACAGTCTAATTTTAGTCTTTAGGTGTATACGCCTATTTCTCCACACTCTCCATAGATTCTTAAAAGTCCCAGCAGCAATCCCTATTCGTCTGTTAATCTCATGCCGCACATCACCATTATCTGTTACATAGCTCCCAAGATAATTAAACTGTGACACCTGCTCAAGACTGCAACCATTCAGATTAACTGAATCACAGCCTGCCTGACCAATTTTCATCACTTTAGTTTTCTCTCTGTTTATAACCAAACCTACTCTACTACCAGTCTCATCAACAGCTCGAATGAAAGAGTTCATCTGATCAACATCATTTGCCAGAAGGGCTAAATCATCAGCATAATCTAAATCAGAAATTTTCCTATCTCCAGCCCATTTAAGGCCAAAATCTTTCCCTTGAAGTGAATTTCGCATAACATAATCAATAACCAAGCTAAAGAGAAAAGGAGACAAAATGCACCCTTGTCGAACACCAGAAGTAATGCTAAACCAATTGCTACAAGCCTTACCAACTCTCACACACGACTCAGTGTTATTATAGAGAGCTTTCATTATGTTAACTAACTTGTCAGGTATACCATATGATCTCACAATCAACCACAAATTATGACGATCAACAGAGTCGAAAGCCTTTTTGAAATCAACAAAGCTAGCAACCAAAGGTTTCTGAAACTCTAAACATTTCTCAAGAATCTGCCTAAGTGAAAATATCTGATCTACACATCCCCTACCACTTCTGAATCCACATTGCTCATCACGCAATTGCCTGTCAACCAGATTCTTAATTCTATTAAGCACAATCATGGAAAGAACTTTACCTGGAACAGAGAGTAGGCTGATACCCCTATAGTTATCCTATTTTCAAAAAAGGTGATCCTTTTTTGAAAATAGGGATAACAATAGCTCTGGTAAAATCCTTAGGAACCATGCCTTTATCATAAAAGAGATTCAGAATTTCAGTCATCCAAGTGGTAACCGAAACATTCCCAGCTCTAAGCATTTCCGTAGTAATTTCATCTACCCCTGGGGATTTATGAAGTTTAAGTTTAGAAACAGCCAAACTAACTTCAGATTGTGTTATAGGGCCAACATTAAAGCCACCAATGCATCTATCATCATTGCAAACAATGGGAGTAGAACTAACTACATTGTTTAGAACATCACTGAAATGCTCAGCCCACCTAGCCATGACAGAATCCTCCCCTTCTATAACCTTACCTTGTTTATCCTTCAATCCTTGTATGCCTGTCCGTTTTCTACCACACAAAACATTAACTATCTGGTACAGCTCTCTGCTGTTGTGCTGTCTAACTGCTTCCTCAGCCAAACCATCAAGCCAAAAATTTTTATCAGCAGCTAACTGATCCTTTACAAGTTTATTAAGGTCTCTGTAATGCTTTCTATTAGGACTAGTAGGGTATTGATTAAGGGCATTCCTGCAGTTCTTTCTTTCCGAAATAAGCTCAAGTGCCTTATCACTCAGATAATTTTGCCTCTTCTGCTCCTTTTTTCCTAAAAGAGTACTGTTAGTGTCCAAAAAAGCCTGTTTAAAATGATCCCATTCTTCCTCAACTTCAGTAGTAAGTAAATGGTAGCTAGGTAGTCACTGGAAGGAGAGCTATGCACCAATCCCCTGTGATGATGCATAGAACCGGCCAGGCCTAGCACCTAATGTCCAACCCCGCCTTCTCGTGGTGCGGACCGTTAGTAACTTTCGAAAGAGATACTCTCTTGTGGAAGTGAACGGAAGGGGAGGGCTGCCAGATTAGTGTTGCCTACTGATCTGGACAACTATGGCTACTTTTCTTTTTTTCTACCCTGCTGAGGAGTGGTCAACCACACAGTGTCCTGGTGCTGACCATATAAACCTACTGGACTGGACAGATATATGGCTCTGAGCTTGATTATGGATCCTGATTTTGCTGCACTGGTGGGCTTCTGTGGAGGGAAAATCTTCCGCTGTGTTTTCTTTTTGTTTGTGGGTTGACAGCCCCAAGTGAATAGATCCACAGGATATGTTTATCAGCTGGTGGATAATCCTGAGCAGAAGTCATCGCAGGCACCTGAACTCTTTGCTTCTATTGGCATCGTCAAATTCTACATTGGAGGAAGTCTTCCAGTGTAGATGGCTTCAGCCTTTAGTAGTGGGGGAACGGGTCTTTGCCCCATGTCTGCGATTAGGGGGCTGTTTGATATTGTCGGCATTCCCTCTCTCAATAAACATAGTTTCTTTAAACATCCCACTAACCATTTTCTCTCCATAGGTAGTTGGAATGTGAGGACTCTGCACAGAGCTTTTTCTCTTGATGTCCTCACACAAGAATTCCACCGTTATAATTTAGATATTCTTGGCTTGCAAGAGACCAGATGGACAGATAAAGGTCAGATTCTTAAAAATAATCTTAAATTTCTCTTTTCAGGGAGGGACGACAATAAGCATCACCAAGGCGTGGGTCTTCTTCTCAGCAGACACGCTAGTGATGCTCTTCTAGGTTATGAGTGCATTAATGAAAGGTTTCTTACAGCAAAATTTCAGACAAGCGTTAAAGACTTGAATGTTATCTGCTGTTATGCCCCCACTGAGGATGCCGATGAGGATGAGAAGGATAGGTTTTATGAACAACTTCAGGATATTTTGAATTCTGTCAAGAAAGGAGATATTACCCTTGTTCTTGGTGACTTCAATGCCAAAGTTGGTACTGACTCTGACCTTTGGGGAGGAGTAATAGGCCCTTTTGGTATTGGTAGCTGCAATAGCAATGGGCAACGTCTCCTACAGGTAAGTAAACTCAATGGATTCAGAATAACTAACACTTATTACAAACACCGCGACATACATAAGTACACATGGGTTTCACCTGATGGGCTGCATAAGAATATGATTGATTACATATTAATTAACAGCAAATGGACTAGTTCTGTTAGGAATACCAGGGCATATAGGGGAGCTGAAATTGGATCTGACCATTACCTTGTTAAAAGTGTGTTGCAACTTAAACTTAAAAAGTGTTGTGCTAGGGTTAAAAAATTTACTTTTAATACTGAAGCTCTGAAAGACTCTACAGTAATATTGAGATATTTTCCCTGTTTTAGGGTAGAGAATTATAAATTTAAAACTCGTGCATTTTTAAATCTCAATTCACTAATAAAATGGGCTAAAATTAAAATTCTGAAAATTTTTTGCCATATCTCCTGTTTCAGAGTTTCAAAATGTATATTTTTATGCTTCTTTTAAAAGACTAAAACGAAGGTAAAAATGTTACAATGCGATGAAATCCATCTGTCTTTCCCCCCCCCCCCATCCTCCCCATTTTTTTCTAGTTCCAGGTCTCCGTATGGATAATAGGATAAACCTTTTAAAAACTATCAGTTTTCTTCTGTCATTTTGGAAGGTTGGAGGGTGCTCATTAATGGTTAGCCATAATGAAATAGTAGAGAAAATGAAGATGGAAAAATAAATCCAAAAATATAAGTGTGTGCAAAATTAGCCAAACAAGCAAATGTTAAAACTTATTTATATATGATAATGTTTAAGCATTACTTGAGCAGGTATTTCTACATTACAAGTTGATTCATTTTCATTGCATCTTACACAATGTCATCAACTCTCTTAACATAGTTTGCATTTACTTTTAAAAGCTTCAAACTTGTAAAAGATGGAAGGATATATATCCAAGTGGTGCAGAGCAGACTACAACATTTCAAAATTTTCTGCAGTCCAATTGGTGGGAGTTAGGGTGTAAAACCACATGGCAAACAAGAGAGGAGTTAATGCTGTTTTAAAACTGATTATATATACCAGTCTGCAATTCCTTCCATAAGGTTATTTCACTCTGGGGACATCCTGTGACCAGAACGTTTTCCGGACCTCACGGTACCAGACTTCTGTGGGGATATCTGAAAGAATGAGTATACAGAAATTGCCCCCACATGACTGAAACTTGCAATTCAAGATGAGTTGGGTTGTTTTACCTCTGAGCGGCACTTTTTTGCACACCATGAGCTAAATGGCCAGATCACATGGACCCCGAAGGCTCAGAGAAGGTTGGGTGAGGGACCCACTGGAACAGCTGTTGGGAGACAGATGGTAGCCTCCCATCAAGGCTATCCAGCGTGTTCTTTAACGTGCACAGGGTATGGCTCTCCTGCACACGGGGCCACGACTTAACGTCCCATCCGACGGACAGTGGCCTTTCCAAGCCCATTGGTGTCCCCTACTGACCGTGGGCAGGGTGGGGAATTTTGCAGAGATAAATCTCAACGCTGACCCAGCTGGGACTCAAACCTGGGAACTACAGATTACGAGCCTGGTGCGCTACCGACTGAGCCACCCCCACCCCACATTTCAAGATGAAATTGCTCTCATAAATCAAGACCGAAATTTATTGCATAATGTTTTTTTTAGTTTTGTTGATTGCCTGACAGTGCACTCATTTTAAGTCAAGGAGGCCACCTTCATGATGTTATCTTTTTTTTTTAAATACCCCTTAAGCAGCTGCTTGCCACAGAGGTCTGACAGGAGCCTGTCAGTTTATATGCCACAGTAGAAGATCTGAGAGGATGGCAGGACCTCAGCAGAAAAACAACACACACATCCATGCCTTACCAGGGGCTCGAACCCAGGTCCATTTGATCAGTAGCCAAGCACGCTAACTACCATAACCATAAATAAAAATTGCATCCTGTGAAAATAAACCTAGTCCATTTCATTGTTCTCCAGCTATTAAACAAATGATTGCAAATCAAAATGTGTCAATCAGCTTTGCACCACCCTGTATTACCATACTTTTCTCATCTTCCTGAGTATCCTAAGGCTGTGCAGATAGTTTTGTTCTTGCCATTGGCTATTGATTATATTATATACTATTGCATCTTGATGTTGTTAACATCAAAAACAGCAGGGGAATATCGGCAACAACAAAACCATTTGAGCCAGCCTTAGGATACTCAGGAAAATGACAAAACTATGATAATATATATCTTTCCATCTTTTTGGGGGGCGGGGGTGGCTTAGTCGGTAGCGTGCCAGGCTCGTAATCTGTAGTTCCCAGGTTCGAGTCCCAGCTGGGTCAGCGTTGAGATTTATCTCTGCAAAATTCCCCACCCTGCCCACGGTCAGTAGGGGACACTGATGGGCTTGGAAAGGCCGCCGTCCGTCGGATGGGACATTAAGCCGTGGCCCCGTGTGCGGGAGAGCCATACCCTGTGCACGTTAAAGAACACACTGGATGGCCTTGACGGGAGGCTACCATCTGTCTCCCAACAGCTGTTTCAGTGGGCCCCCTTCCCCAACCTTCTCTGAGCCTTCGGGGTCCATGTGACCTGGCCATTTAGCCCATGGTGTGCAAAAACGTGCCGCTCAGAGGTAAAACAACCCAACCCATCTTTTTGGAACTTTTATAAGTGAAAAACTTTTATAAGTAAACACAAACTATGTTAAGAGAGTTGATGACATTATGTAAAAAAGCAATGAAAATCAATCAACTTGTAATGCAGAATATCTGCTCAACAGCATATCATATATAAATTAGTGTTGTGACCAAATCTAGTGAAATTTGATGGAATAACCATTATAGATTGTTAGGAATTCTAAAATTTTATTTCTACATACAAAGTTTTTTGTGCAACTGGATGTATGTATTCAATCAAATATAATTCTTCTGAGTAAATACTATTCTAAATAAGGTCATGAGTATAAGAATGTGCTGATGACATTGGTTTGCAATTTAGTTTTAACATGTAAATGTCTTGGATTTCTTTTTAAAATTTCCAGTATATCACTGCAAAAGGATTGGCAGGCTAGTGAAAGAAGATATGAAGGGTCTCGTAGAAAGGCCATATTCAACATGCAATTGTTGGCCACTAGGTTAGTAGAGAGAATAAGTACAAAAACTAAAGCAATTTCCAGATAGTGTGACCAATACATGTCAGGAATAGGGACCAAAAAAATGTGCTATTAAAAAAAAAGCATACATTGAACATTTTTCCTCCATTAGAATTAACGTAAATAAGGGAATTGTATTCCACAATGTCATCAACTTTGACTGATGCAGAAAAGAAATTTTATCCCCATAAAATACAATTAGCTAGGGATTGTTTCACCCATTGCAACATGAACACAAAACACCTTTTTGTAGTTGGACACAAAAGGAATAAGCATGTTATTTCCCCTAACCTATCGCTCATTTTATAGACATTTCAATATATTTTAAGGATTTTTTTTTATCTTTGAGATGATGATGATGATGATTAGGTAGGTGAGGAGGTCAGTGAAAGGGACCAAAATTACTAAGTTGGGTTTCTCCTTTTCAGTTAACAAGTTGCAGTCATGTAAGAGGGAGAAGAAATGCAATGCACACTTTTTATTTAATACAAAGTTACTGCTTATGCCTGATAAAAATATTTTTGAATTTACATTACAACATTATTGTAGACAATAATTCGATACTATGAAAAATTGTTTCATTGATAGAAAAATTGTCTTATGAATAAATGTGAACCATTAAATATTTTCCATGGCAATGTAAGTGCTGATAGATATATTTATATTTGATAAGAATTTTTATCATACTTAGTTAAGTGTGTAAAAAAAAAAGCCACCAATCTGTTTCCTGGGTTAAACGGCAGTTGAGCTAAAGCAGTGGTGATTCACACACTTACCTAAGTATGGTTATGACAGTAGGCAGGAAGCATTACCAAGAGTTCATGCTGGGGCTCACCAAAGGCTATTTAACTACATAGTTGTGATCCTTCATACCATCATAACCTTACTTAGGCAAGTGTGAATCACCACCACCTTAACTGGTAGAGTAATTGGCTGGATTTTTTCACACATGAATTGTGACTATCATTTCAGTGAATTCCATTTCCAATCTACAATATCTTTACCTGATATTAATTTACCTCCATCTTATCTGTATTAAATCGTTAATGCATCTTCAAGACCCATATAAATATGAAGCATTAAATTTTGATTCCCTTTTCGTCTGTCAATCTGAGGCATCAGTATCATCTATGCACAAGCAATAAATTTGATCATTTTAAATTCATAGAAAAAGGTGTGCAATTCCATAACTATAGTATTTTAAAATCTCTTACTGAACAGAAAAAAGAATTGTGAAGTTGTTTCTATCTTTATTATTAATCCCACATTGCAGCCATTTTCATCTGTAGATAAGAGTTGAACATTTTCTTCATTCTCAGTTCAGACTGTAGCAAACCATTTGTTGATTTTCATAAATGGCCTGATGGGTTAACTTTTTAAGCTGTACACTACAGCTCCAGTAGCATTAAAGGTTATTAGGGCATGCAATGAAGGACATATTTTGAAAAAAAATGGAAATTTTGAATCAATATATATTTTTTAACTCCGTCAATGGTTTATATTGTGTATGTATTTGATAGACACCTCAGCTAAAGTTAGCTATAAATTTTTACAGTTCTGCTCCACACAATATAGTGGCTTTCAAATCCCCAAAACTTTATTAAGACATACATTACCTCTGTGGCAAGCAGCTGCTTGAGGGGGTATTTTTTTTATTTTTAAGACATTTAAGCTTCCATTCTCAGTATGACAATAGGTTTGAAATTCACATTTGCATGTCTGTTATATATATTTGTTCAATGTACAAGGAGTGTCCATATTAACACTAGTTTAAACAGCCATGTTACTTATGGGCAACCCTGTGTAATTGAACTAAGGCTTATGTGAAAAAAATTGGCTATTAAGTACCTTTTAAAAAAGCAATTTGCTTTCAAATAAGGGTAAGTTACATAAATTATTGAAGCTTTGCAATATTCAGTGTTTATATTTTTTTTACAGAAAACTCACTGGTTGAGTTCACCCCTGAAGTGATGGCTGAGTTTGTGTGTCAGAAAATGGACCAACTGTCAGGAGTAACTCATTATGCAGTGTCAGGGTTATTGTTTCTCCAGCTATTTGTATATTTAATTACAGAAATTTATTAATGGAAGCGATGCTTTCATAATTGTTACAGTGACATCAGTTCTCATCTCAGATTTTGTAAATCAGGTATAAAGAAAAATCAAGTGATATAGACTTTATAAATATCATGGGAAATTGTACTTGATTTTTAAGTCGTGCATCAACTGAATTAGAAATGTACTTTAATAAAGAATTTTTTTACATGAAAGTGATTAATGTGGTTATAATACACCTATGAACATGAGTTGGTGATGTGATTTTCACATTACAAAGGATAGTTCAGCATGACATCTTGACGTGCTAATTCCAGCAACATGGGATCATCGAAGAACTTGTTAATACTGACATCTTCACTCAGACCCTAAAATGAAAAGTGATGTTTTTGTCTATTATTTAAAATGGGCAATTTTATTTCAATAACTACAACGTTCAACATTTTAATTATTGTTCTAGAATGAAAATGTTGAAATAAATAATTTATAAACTTTCACCTGGGGGAGAAGGAACAACTCAAAAAAATATAGTCTATAGAGTTGAATACAACTTAGCTCCTGAATAAAAAAAATTATCAAGGATAACTAGCTTTTTTTTTTTTTCTAGAAAAACAGTAGTTTGAATTATCACTGAATTTATCAGATTAAATTATTTTTAAAAATAATCAGGTTAATAATCAAAATCAAGACAGTTGTGGACAGAAATTAAAAAAACTTGCCTTTCTCCTCCTTGTCTTAATCATGAATTCTCTGGCTAGATGTGGAGCAGGTTGGGGCTCAAGAGGTCGGATCACAATACTTTTATCCAGAGGGTCTCCAGGAACAATCTAAACAGAATTATTCTCTTTTGAAATCTATCCATTTTCATCACTTAATGCAAATATTTATCTCTAAATATTTTCAATAGCCCAATTGAATGATTAATTTGTTAACTAGTATTATTAACCTTTGAAAACTACCACTGATGATGCATGACAGGCTCCCTCGCAAAAATGAATATCTCATCACATTTGATACATTTTAATAAAATCCACGGTATGAATGCAATTTTAAACACGTGGACTGTAGGGCCAAAATTAATTAAAATGACCCTCGATGATAGATGTGATCAACACTAATAGCAACACATGCCTTGTGCTATTAAATGGGCTAAATTGCCTGTAGCATGCTCTATAATCACTCTTTCTCAACTTGTGGTCTGTGGAATATGTATATTCTTTTAATAATAAATACTCCCTCAAGCAACTGCTTGTCACAGTGTCAGTTTATATGCCAACGAGGTCTGTGAGACCACAGCAGAAAGATGATGAAATCGTGTCTTTTAACGTTCACTAAAATTAATTCAAATTCATTGCACACTTATTCCAAAAGTAATTTCATTTTGGGTTAAGATAAAGTTTCCATTTCATCCACATATTGCCATGAATCTGGTTTTCAGACGAAGTAAACAAACTGTTTTATGTTGCCTTTAACACAATGAGCTAAAAGAAGGGAAATGGAGCCATTGGATAATTGTTATGAGAGAGAAGGAAGCCTCCCAATAAAGGCCATCCAGCATGTTCTTTAAAGTGCATAGGGCCACAAAGCTTAGCAACCTTTCTAAGCCCAATGGTGACCTTTTCTCGCCAAAGGCAGGGTAGGGGTAACAGACTTCAAATAATGAAAACTGAACAGTAGAATAGGTTCTTAATTCAGCCATTTTGTATCCTATATGGAGAAATTCACATTGAAGTGCACAACTCGCATTAAATTGCTATGTGAACAGTGATGAAATAAGCATTTTGCTAACTTTTTCACAATAATGTGCTTTTCTGGCCGAGTGGTTAGCACGCTTGGCTACTGATCTAAGGGACCTGGGTTCTAGCCCCGGGTAAGGCATGGATGTGTGTGTGTTGTTTTTCTGCTGAGGTCCTGCCATCTTCACAGATCTTCTACTATGGCATATAAACTGACAGGCTCCTGTCAAACCTCTGTGGCAAGCAGCTGCTTGAGGGGGTATTTTTATTTGTATTTTATTATTGATGGATTTAATCCCATTGTCAATAATCATGGATTTTTCCCCCCACAATTTATGAATGGAATTAGGTGAGATAGAATGTTCTCCAAAATCTTGGTGTGTCTGTATGTGTGTAATTTATTCCCATCTATACCGAAAAAATTGACTGGGTCTAAGGGAAAACATTCCTTTAGTAGGGTGCAGAATTTCCAACAACCAAAAACTATTTTAAAAAATATGAAAATAATGGACCAAACTCTTTTTTTTTACCTTTTTATGTAATAACAAGATGGCTAAAAATAATTATAAAAAAATATGAATGTTGTTCCCTTTTATCACAACAGATGGTTTAATTATTCGTTTTGTTCAACCCTACATTTGAGAATCAGAAATTGTGGATTTTAACATAATCTCCATGTCTAATAAAAATCCATGGTAACCTGCCCTCCCACAGTGCATAATTTTTGTTTTTAATTTGTATTTGTTAAAAAAAAGGTTGAAATATTTAAAAAATGTATATATTATAAATATAAGATCACTCTTCAAACCTCTAAAATTTCTCAATTTTAACCCTCGTAGAAAGATATGCAAAAAACGCTGCTAATGGTATACCAATACATCATTTTAACTTCAAGGTGGTCTGCTGCTGGGAAGTACAGATAGTGCTCTACGGGACAAGAGAAGCATAAGTTCATTTCATAGAGTTGATGGTGCTCATGAACTCCAGGTATTGATTAGACAAACTGTTGGCATGGTTAAGCCAGGGTTGGGTTGGGTTGTTTTACCTCTGAGTGGCACTTTTTTGCACACCATGGGCTAAATGGCCAGGTCACATGGACCCCGAAGTCTCAGAGAAGGTTGGGGGAGGGGACTCGCTGGAACAGCTGTTGGGAGACAGATGGTAGCCTCCCGTTAAGGCCATCCAGTGTGTTCTTTAACGTGCACAGGGTATGGCTCTCCCGCACACGGGGCCACGGCTTAACGTCCCATCCAACGGACGGCTGCCTTTCCAAGCCCATCGGTGTCCCCTACTGACCGTGGGCAGGGCGGGGAATTTTTGCAGAGATAAATCTCAACGCTGACCCAGCTGGGACTCGAACCTGGGAACTACAGATTACGAGCCTGGCGCGCTACCAACTGAGCCACCCCCGCCCCGGTTAAGCCAGGTGTTATCTTGCAGATGAAATTCTCTCCCATTCCACTTGTGGTCTGCATGAATCCACTTTTAGCTACCAACCCCATTATATGAAAAACCAAAAAGTGGTTATCCACAGACATATCAAACCATTACATATTTCTACAGGAGTTTATTTAATGAGGATGAAACATGGCATTCAGCTTCTATCTGCATTATATTTGGTATACGAGATTTATCATTTGCTGTCAACAACTGCCTGATGAAGGTGTGCTTATAGTATGAAAACCCAAAGACAATTCTAAACAGTCTTTTAAAGCAGATCAGTGCAAAGAATGATTTCTGGCATTTTATCATTTCAATCTTTAAAAGTTTGAGGATAAATGTGAATCCTTTTTTTTATTGCCTACATTTTAATACCAATTTTGGGTGAAAGTTGACTTACTTGCCAGTGGTGAAAAACTGATAAACAGAAAGCTTGGCCCTGAGTATGAGTCCTCAAATCTGTCTCAAATCCAAATGAATCAATTGCTGGAATGAAAGCTTTGATCGTGTAAAGTGGAGATCCTGGTACTGGAGCATCTTGGGTCACATGACCTCTGCAACAGATAAGAGATAAAAACTGACATTTTCCATAAAGTTTTCAAAGGAAAAAAAATAATGAAAATGCATACTATACAATGTGGTGTTAATAACCTCTATAAAATATAGTCCTAAAAACATAACTATAAAAATATAAATAGTACATATAAAAGTCCTAAAAACATAGTACAGTGGACCCCCGATATAACGTGCATGTCGGGCGGGAAACAACACCCGCATTATAAGGTGAACCGCGTTATACCAAGCGGCGCGGTGGCGACACAATAAATTTCACACTGTAAGCTTTTCTTTTACTCATCATGCATACAATAATTAAACACTATTCAAAATACATACAGGAACTCAATACATACACAATTACTCAATATGCAGTAACAATAAAATGCGATGCGATACTAACGCCGCACGGACCTGTATAAACATGTTTGAACTTATCGCGAACATCGCCCGCGCTATAACTGAGTGTGCGGTATAGCGAGCAGTGCTGGTCCACTGTATAGAGAATACACAGTAGTTAACTCCATTCTAAAACGTATACCACCTCTCCCTGTTAATGCTGATGCATAAGATGTTTTGCTGAATGGTAAATATGGCTACAGATGATATCACTCGAGTCCTGAACCTTTTAGTGGCTCCACATACCTGGGATACACTTTATTAATACAACTATATAGTTTACACACCAATAGGTCTGGATCTAGAAAGTAGGGGGGGAGGGCAAGTTACTTGATAGAGCTGAAAAAGTAAAAGGGGAGTGGCCAAGAGACGTTGCATTTCAGTGCAACATTTTCCTCTGTTTTACAAGTCAAAAAATGTTTGACAAATTCATGAAAGTTTAACAATTCTTTTTGCCTCCATTACCCTTATTAGCATATCCCCCCCCCCTTCCCTAGGTCCAGCTCTGGTTTCTGATATTGGTCCATTATCTTCATATTTTTTAAAATAGTTTTTGGTTGTTGGAAATTCTGCACCCTATAGATTAAAACAGCATTAAAAGTACATTAGATTAATCTTACATTTCTGGGATACCACAGTAATCCCCATCTTCAAATTGCATGATATCACATTGTTGCCAGCCATATATTGGGAGAGAGTGAGGAGAAAGTAACTGAGGAGCAAAGATGGAGATGGATATTGGGGGAGTACAAAACAATGGGTTTGAATGTTCAGAAGGGGGTTTAAGAATAGGGGGAAGGGAAGTTCAGTGAGGGGGCTAAGGGGGGGGGGGGGGTATGAGGATATTGGATGGGAAAATTTAACTATTCTAACATGAGTGCTAGGCTGCAGGAATTATTGGCATAGTCCAATCACAGCATGTTTTTATGCTTAAATATAATTACATTCCCCATACAAAGCATCATTATATTACATGAAGAAGAAAATGACTATACCAAATATTTTGTATGGATGCACATAATTACAAGAAATTATTCAATGTATATATTGAAAAGAAATTATTCTAAAAAAACTACCTTCGTCTCGCTAAAACAGTATAGACTGCAGATACACAATCAGCAGGTGCTTGAACTTCCACAAAATAGTATGGCTCCATAAGACGAGGTGTAGCCATCAAGAAAGCTGAATAAGCCACTCGTCTTGCTGTTGGAATAATCTGACCTCCACCTCTATGAATGGGTTCACCAGCTATCACAGCATCAAGGATCTTGAATTTTACATTTCTTATTGCTAAAGAGAAAAAAATACTAAATGATTTTTCATAACAATAATACATGACTGTTTCAATTTTCAATTGAATCAATAAAAGACTAGTCAACTTACCATTTAAAAGCAATATTAAGTTTCAGCAACAAAATTACATGTGGCATTTAAATACAGATAATTAAAAACTTGTCAACATATACAGTTCAAAGTTTACAACTTGACTCTAGTGGGGGTTAAAAATTCTAATAATAGAAAAATTTAAATCTTTAATTTGGCATATAAATTGTTAAAATCTTATCATGAAAACAGAAACAGCAAATTTATAAAATAAACTTGTATATCTGGCTAATTGGTATAACTATTGCATGCTCATTGGTGTCTCCTGTTGACTGAGGCAGATGGGGTGTGGCAGAGAGAAATCGCAATGCTCGCACAGGTGGGACTGGAACTTGGGAACTGCAGATTGCAAGCCTGTGTGCAAGAGAGACAAACCCTATACATGTTTAAAGAACCCATTAATAGCTTCAACAGGAAGCTTCCATTTCCTACAGTGGTGTACCTCTTTCCCCAATCTTCTCGGAACCTTTGGGTGACTTCCCAAGACTTGCCACCCCCCAAATACCATTATAAATTATGGGAACAATACAAAATTAATGAAAGATTCAGCAGCTCTGAAACGAAGTTTGCCACGAGGGGAGGAAACTAATCTAATAATGCTAGAATTTTTGTACATTGCTAGAAAAATCACAAATCTCTAATATACTATAAAAATTATACTCACGTTCTTCACATAAAGGTCCTTCTCTGGTGGCCCACTGAAAGCCTTGAATTATGCTGTCTTTCACCATATTGAGCAAACCTTTATCCACCTGTAACAAGATGCATTAATTTTCAAATATAAGCTTTCTATAATAGGTGAAAATAACCACCTTGCCAGATTACAAAAAAACTCAAGTAATTTGAACTATTTCAAGCTTTAACACAGATATTAGCATAGCAGTGCCCAATAACAGCGTCAGAATTATAAGTGTTCAAACAGACAAATAATGTGAATTTTTAAATACATCACAATTTCTGCAGTTGAGTGCTATTGAGAAATTTAATCTTTTTCAAAAGCAAACGACTATACGATTCAGTGCAAATACTGTTTTAACTGTATGCAATATAATTAGTATACTTATAATGCACCAACCTCAGAAGGTAGAGTATCATCTACAAGAATATTGGGCCCAGTAGTATCAGGACCAAAGGCCCATATGGAACGAGCAGCCAACAAATCCCAGTCGTACTTCGTTTGAAAAAACTCTCCCAGTCTTTTACGATTCCAATTTATTTGAACGACTTCATTTTCTATGTCTTCAGCCAGGCCTTTTTCTAATGGTTCTGCTATCATTGTGAGTTTATTCCTAAAAATAAGAGAGTGAACAATTTCTAAAGATATTCCCACTTTTTTCCCTGTCATTAAAAAGCAATTCATAAATAACAACTAAAATATTTACATGCATTACAGCAAAAAATAAACTGAAGTGCAGAACAAATTAAAACAAATACAAATAATTAGAACTGTTATGGATTATATTTTAAAAGTGATAAATATCTCTCTGCATTTACATACAGAACTTTGAGGCTATCTCATTTTTAATTACTAAAATTAAAAGTTTAAACTTTTAATACACTAAAAACTACACCCATGGTGCTTTATTTGGATTCCTTCTGTGAACCTATATACAAGTACCACTGACTAGTTGTTTTATTATTACAGCATTTGTAACTTTAACTGCCACTGTATTTTTTTTTTTTTTGCAGCTACGATTGGGGCGGGGGTGGCTCAGTCGGTAGCGCGCCAGGCTCGTAATCTGTAGTTCCCAGGTTCGAGTCCCAGCTGGGTCAGCGTTGAGATTTATCTCCGCAAAATTCCCCGCCCTGCCCACAGTCAGTAGGGGACACTGATGGGCTTGGAAAGGCCGCCGTCCGTCGGATGGGACGTTAAGACGTGGCCCCGTGTGCGGGAGAGCCATACCCTGTGCACGTTAAAGAACACGCTGGATGGCCTTGACGGGAGGCTACCGTTTCCCAACAGCTGTTCCAGTGGGTCCCCTCCCCCAACCTTCTCTGAGCCTTCGGGGTCCATGTGACCTGGCCATTTAGCCCATGGTGTGCAAAAAAGTGCCGCTCAGAGGTAAAACAACCCAACGCAGCTACGATTGAAAAAAAAATGTGCTTTATGGTGGGTATATTTACTACCTTATATCTTCTACAAGAAACCATCAAAATAGCTTTTTTTATATAACACTTGTCTTCAATTCCTTTAACAATGAAACAAAAAACATAAAAGCACCAATACAAAAGGCAGATGTTAATCTTTTTCTCATTAATTTTGTACATAATAATTATATATAGGTAAAATCATATCTTATATTCTTGATAGCAATTCATTTAAAATGATAATTTTTTTTATATGAAATGTTTTTATGTCCTAATGAAAGACAATAATTTGTCATGTCTTAAATAAATTATATGTACATAAATAGCTGTAAGAGTAAAATATTCTGAATTGTGTTTGCAAAAATAATATAATCTGGCTGATGAGTTAGGAAAAGAGCTCTGCCCTCAGTCAGAAAGGGGGCACCAAAGGATTTGGTAAGGCCCTCAGTGTCCCCTTCATAATACTGTTCCTATAGAAAAATCTGCTCCAACTTCATGAACCAATTATGTCTTAAGTGTAAAAACTGGCTACATACAGATGTTAAACAAAGATATGGGAATAATTTAATTGCTTGAAAACGAAAGCAGAAATTTGCACAAAAAAATTACAATACTTGCATTATAAACAGTGAAATGCTCTAAGCTACACTGAAAAAATTTATGATTACTAATTGTGTAAAAAATGCATAACACTCACTTTTTATTTGGTGTTTCAGCAAAACACTTCAAGGAAGAGGTTTCAACTACTGTTTCACAGAAACATACTACTGGATCAGCTACTTTTATATCTGCATATAAAAAAATTAATTTCTATGGCTTTATAAAAAAAAAAAAAGAAATATCTCATAATAATAAATACACAGAAGTATCATGTATACTCTGCTTCATAAATGGACAAAGGTTTTTTGCTCATAAAAGCACAAAAAAATTAGATATCTGGAGCAAGATCTACCCAATTAGACTAATACTACTTCTAAGAGTCCTGGAATGGGAAACAATTAGAAAATGAGGCATGCCATCCATCAACATGCATACATAGGGTTGAAACTTACCATCTTTTTACAAACTTTCTCCATTTGTTAAACACAGGGGGTAGATGCAGTTTGCTTTGTGAGTAGTGTTTTTAGTTTTTTTTATTATTATTATTTAGTGTACTGGCCACCACTTACATTCAAATAAAACCAATATTACTTCTTTCATGCATATTTGGAATACTTAATTTTTTTATTATTCGACAATGAAGTTAATATGGCATTGGAGAAAACACCAAAATATTAGTTTGTGCAATCAAATTTAATAAATTTCTCAATGTCAATTTCTACTGAAATGGAAGTAATCACTCTTAGTTTAATGTCAATATCATATTTAGAAGAAAAATCGTCTTGAGCTGAGTGGGATACACACCCACAACCTTCTGATAGCATGTTGGGTGTTCTGAATGCTGAGCTACTGTCAGCCAGTCAAGATTTGAAATCAATGTTAAACTATGAGTAATTATTCCCATTTCATTAGTTTGTGCTATTAACATTAATTGTAAGAATGGAATTTCTAAATTACTGCTAACAGTAAAATAAACCTTTTTGCAACAGAATTAAATTTCAGAATATACATTTCTTTGTTTACTTTGAGATGGTGTTATAAAATAGAATGGCATTATATATTTAAAAGTACTGTTTAGCTAAGAGAGTTTGTCACATAAGATAGAATAGAAATTCTAATAAATAATGCATTTTGAAATGGTGTTATAAAACAGAATGGCATTATATATTTAAAAGTACTGTTTAGCTAAGAGAGTTTGTCACATGATAGAACAGAAATTCTAATAAATAATGCATTTTGAAATGGTGTTATAAAACAGAATGGCATTATATATTTAAAAGTACTATTTAGCTAAGAGAGTTTGTCACATAAGATAGAATAGAAATTCTAATAAATAATGCATTTTGAAATGGTGTTATAAAACAGAATGGCATTATATATTTAAAAGTACTGTTTAGCTAAGAGAGTTTGTCACATAAGATAGAATAGAAATTCTAATAAATAATGCATTTTGAAATGGTGTTATAAAACAGAATGGCATTATATATTTAAAAGTACTGTTTAGCTAAGAGAGTTTGTCACATAAGATAGAATAGAAATTCTAATAAATAATGCATTCAACATACCTATTTCAGAATACATTTTTCGCAAATCATGCATAACACAGTCCAAATATAACTCCCCTGTGCCAAGTACAATATGTTCTCCCGACTCTTCAACCTAAAAAAGATTAAAGAAGTTTGTATATGTTACCGCTAAAGCTCGAAAGCCGTTAATGTGCACATTACCTAGCTAATCTGCAGATTAACTGATTTGCTCCGTTAACGTGCGGAATCAAGAGTTTTCCGCATTTTACCTAGGTAATGTGCACATTAACGGCTTCCGTATCGTTAAAGTTCAAAAGTTTGTTTCTCTCGTAGTGGTGAATCTCTTGAATATGAATCTTCGTGTCACGTGATTCACTCGTCCGCATTATAAAAAACGCCCTGGATGAGCGGAGGCCAAGTGAGAACGAATCGGTAAAGTGATTCGTTCTTGATAATGAATCACTAAAATGATTTGTTCTCACTTGGCCTGCTCATTTTGGGGGCGTTTTTTTATAATTCGGACGACTGATTCATGTTGACAGAGGGATGACCCTGGTTTCAACTCTACTCTCGGACACTAGACAAATAACATTATGTTAATTTAAGCGTACAGAAACGTTCCTGTTGTTCCAGCAAAGATCTTATTTTCACTTTAACGAGTGCCTAGTAGGTAATGTGCAGATTATCCAGGTAATTTGCAGATTACCTAGGTAATTTGAGAAATGAAACAATTTTCCGCACGTTAACAGATCACCCTAGTTAATCTGCACAATATCTGTAGAATAACTGATTTCTGCACTTTAGCGGTAACATATATATGTATATCATTAAATAGTGAACAATTTTGCTAGTCCTGACTGCAATTGGTGCAGTCAGGACATTTGCATTTTAAACATAGGTGACAATCACAGCGTTACCTGGTCACCCAGGTAATGCTCTGATTGTCATCTGTTTAAATCATTAACGCTAAATATAGTGAAGAGACTTTATTATTTCCATCTCACTCAGCGCAATATAAAAAGAAATTGTTGCCACCTGTTGATCATAGATGCTGCCAATGGTTGGTGTCAAAAATCATTGGTGAAAGATTTAAAGTCTTAAATTAGTGGAAAAAACATGAGCCAACATTAGTTCAATCGGTAAGAATACTCTGGCATGTTTCTGGAGAGATGCGGGTTCACATCCTGTATGTTGGCGAAATTTTTTCTACAAAATATTTATCTCTATTTTATTGGCCGAGTGAGTGGTTAGTGCGCTTGGCTACTGATCTAAGGGGACCTGGGTTCGAGCCCTGGATAAGGCATGGATGTATGTGTCGTTTTCCTGCTGAGGTCCTGCCATCCTCTCAGACCTTCTACTATGGCATATAAACTGGCAGGCTCCTGTCAGACCTCTGTGGCAAGCAGCTGCTTGAGGGGGTATTTATTATTTTTTATTTATAATAATATAATGCATGGATTGAAACTGCTTTGAAAGAACTTTTTGTTGACTCTAACATTACTTGCAGTGCAATTGATCGTATAGATCACCTAGTTTGAATATTCCCTTTTATGCTATGATAACATAGCAACGCGGCTTTAAAGCATTCTGCTGGTGCTTGTAGAGAACTCTATGCCAAGCAATGAGGTCAGTAAAAATGAGTGAGAGTGATATACAACAGCACTGTGATTGATTAGATATTTCACAAGAGTTTAAATTATTGCAGTGTTGCCATATGCTATGTACACTGTACATATTGTTCAAGATTTTTCTTTTTAAAAATTTTGCTATACTGATCAGATTTTCTGTATCAGGATAAATTTTTATTTCGTTAAACTGATATTTTCGCTATACTGTTATTTGTTAGAATGAAACATTTTTACATAGAAATGCATAGTAAATTGGCCAGGGTCATAAAAAAATTTCATTTTACTGAATATTTTATTATTTTGATATTCTTTATACTGACATTTCACTGTATTAATAATAATTCACTATTCAAAGAAATGCACAATATACAGGTAACCTCCGTTCATCGCGAAGGATACATTCTGGACATGGTCGCGATAAGCGAAATTTCGCGATCAACGGGGGATTTTAAAAAAATATTTTAAAATTCGAAAAAACACTTTGTTAATAAAATAAATATTATTAATTCTATTAAAAAATATCCGAACACTATAGTTGATTACAGAATTCAGAAAAAAATATCTAGCAACGATTTTTTTATAAATTAGTGATCTGCCAACCTTCGTGTCACGTGACACGAAGGTTGGCAGATCACTAATTTATAAAAAACGTTGCTAGATGTTTTTTCTGAATTTTTTTAATCAACCATAGTGTTCGGATATTTTTTTGAGCGACTGTACATGTGTATGATGTGATTGAGTGAGAAAGAAAGTTAGCGTGCACGTGCAACATTGGTTTTGACTTTTCCTGGCATGTTTCAAAGCCATGCAAGTGCCGAGATAAAAAAAGATCGCGATATAACGAATCCGCACTCGCCAGGGTCGCGATGAACGGGGGTTACCTGTACATAAATGCATTATAATACCTTTGTGCTGAGGAGAGGATATGATTTGTTGACTTTTCTGAGACCGTCCAACATCTTTGGCAATTCAGAAGGATTGACAGGCTCCACAGCAATCTTAATGACAGAATGTGTGTTAAACTTTAGAGGTCTAAAAATAAACAGTTCTTCTTGTTCTCCAACATCAACAATTGTAGCTGTCTTCACAATAGGCTGATCAATACCTTCAATAAGTAACCAATTCCCAGCAGGAACTCTATTGACTTCAACCTTATACCTTGCTTCATTAATCCACAGTCGACCAACTGTCATTACTCGAGAATCTTCTTCATCAGTAGATGTATAATTTTCACCTAAGATCCGCACATCTTGATTGGCATGTAATGTTCCACTCATAACTCTCCCAAAAACATGAAAGCTTGTTGCATCTTGAGTAGAATATTGCTTTGTGGTATGTACCATTAATGGTCCCTAAATAAAAAAAATCAACACATTAAAATAACTCTATATTATAACAGTGACATTAGTTACCAAAACTTTATATTGTTAGATTGCAAAGACTTCACTCTATAGTATGAACTAAGCTAGAGAATTTAACACAAGTAGTACAACCCATGCAAATTGAATGAACAGTAATTGCAATTGATGTGTAGCCATCCCATGGCCGAGTGGTTAGCGCGCTTGGCTACTGATCTAAGGGACCTGGGTTCGAGCCCCGGGTAAGGCATGGATGTATGTGTCGTTTTTCTGCTGAGGTCCTGCCATCCTCTCAGACCTATACTCTGGCATATAAACTGACAGGCTCCTGTCAGACCTCTGTGGCAAGCAGCTGCTTGAGGGGGTATTTATTATTTTTTATTTTATGGGAAATATTTAGCAATTTTCCTCAATCATTTGCATGAACTCAAAAAAAGCTTACATTAAAATACAAAATCTTCTCCATTGCACTAAAGATACCCAGCACATTTTGCATCTGTTGCCAACTATCATATTTAGATATATATTGCATATAGTACAACAGATGTAAAGCAGAAAGAAAAAAATTATGAAATATAGTTAATAACATCTATCACAGATGACTTGAAAGGCTAAAGATCATGCAAATGAAACTGCATTTTCATTTTTCCATTATGCAAATAGTTAAAACATTTTTTCCGTATTTCATATTGCAATATTAATATTAGAAATAATAACCAAACAGTGTTATTACTTCACTATTTGGCTGAAACATTTAATCATTCTATATTAAATGCATAAACTAAAATTATATACCATAGCTTTTCACATCCAATGGAACCCGGGCTTTGGGCAATATTAGTCAACTGAAAATGTCACCATCTACTTAATAGAAACAAAGGTTTGGTGGGATAACAGAAGTCAATGCATGTCATATTATACCATTTAACTATACCTGACTATAATACATAAACATATGATTTCATAGTTACAATAACTAAGAGTTTGCTCTTGAACTAAAAATAGAAGGTAAATATAATAGCATTTAATAAAATGTATAAAAATGAGGGAAATATGGTAAAATAAAAATTATTAATTTTATATTTCCCCATTACTCATAGCTTACCTTGAAGTAAAAAATTAATAGACATTTTAAGAAATATAAGCCAAATGTTTAAAAATTTCAAATTACGCTTTTTTCAGATAAAGAACAAAAAAGTTATGCACAATGAATGGGCACATACAAATATAGCATACTGATTTCAAAATAATAATGAATAATGTCTTCCTCCCTCTCTCTCTGGTTAACACCTCAAAACTATATTATGAAATATAAATGAATGAATTTGAAAAGTTTTAATAAGGGAATTTTTTTGGGGGGGGATGTATAAAAAAATTTTCAACTATGAATAAAAAAAATTATCATGACGTTCACTCTATTATTTCACTCTACTGTATTTTTTTGTGGGGGGAGGGATTTAAATTCTTGCAAAAAGGATGTACTGCAGAAGTTAATGGGAGAAATCATGCATAGTTTTTGGAGAATCATTATTGAACTCACATTTTGTTTCATAGTGAGTACAATTAGTATGATGACTGATGTTTTACTCAGTGAATCAAATTACTTCAAACATGACAATATATTTGTAAAATTAATAATCACAAATTGTGATAAAATGTAGCTTTTTGCTGTTTGGCTGTTTTACCTTTGTGGCTACAATGGGCTAAATCACGTTCACAAGGGTGCAGAGCTGAGTTAGGGAAGAGGACCTATAGGACAGCTGTTAGAAGACAGCTGGAAACCTCCCAAGGCCATCCAATGTGTTCTTTAATGTGCACAGGATAAGGCTCTCTCACACAAGGGGCCATAGCTTAACATCCCTCCAAGAATGGAAATCTTGATGTGAAACATGTAAGGCATGAAATGCTGGGCTCAGCATGCCAGACATTTCTGTTGCTAATTTGCAAAGAATTTTAAAGTTCTGATTTTTTTTTCATGCTTACTCTGTTCAAACATGTTTACAAATAAACTTGTCTAAACAATGAATGTCCATTAATATACATAGCAACTTAAAACAAATAGATTCATTTAATTGTGAGTAAATATCCTAATATTCGATCCCTGACTGGGGTCATCATCCAAGCAGCTTTACTTTTTCTTTTGCCAAAAAAAAAGAATGTTCTCCCTACCCCCAAAAAAAACAAACAAAGAGAGAGAAAGTTCCAACAAAGCTGCAACCTCCTCGGATGATGACCCCAGTCAGGGGTCGAAATATTAGGATATTTATTCACAAGTAAGTGAATCTATTTGTCTTAAGTTGCTACGTATATTAATCTATCTATAGTAAGACAGCCATGAATACAATTATTACATAATGAATGTCTTTTAATAAAACTAGAACATAAAAACTAAAACTTACTTCAGGATCACAGCCTCCCATGATTTCTGCTAACTCACTATCATTGGGACCAGTATATATGTGTTCTATTTTCACTTTAGCATTATCAGCTGGAGAAGGAACATGATTCACACACATGTCAACAAAACCTAAAAATAATAAAAAAAAACTACTTTCATAAACTGTGACTTCTCAACTGATTTGATTTAATTTTCATTCTTCTTTCTAACTGCTATTTAAAATCATAATTTACTGTTGATAACTCCTTTTCAAAACTTATATATCATTCTATGAATTAAATATCTTAACATTCTAAAAGCATCAACATATCATACTTTACACATAATTTCATAATTAGTCAAAATTAGAAATATAGTTCAGCAACAGGTTTTATTTATTTTTTTATAATTTCTTCTAAATTTTCAGTCAAACTATAAATATAGCTTAAAATAGGAAAATGACATGCTTACCATTGAAGTCCCCAATGAATCTTGAACAGATTAATCTCAGGAGAGGTCTAACATTCAGTTTCATTTCAGTTTTAGTAAGTTTGATGGACAATTCATCCAAGAGGCGAGGAAGAGTGGTATCCACATCTCCTACTACCTATGTATAAGTTTTACATGATCAAATTAAAATTAAAAGAGATTATTCATTTTATATCTTTCAGAAACTGCTTAACGTTTATTTTTTGAACACTGTTTCATTATAAATAAATTGTTAGCTCAGTTGCAGTTTATTATACAAAAATTGTTAGCTCAGTTGCAGTTTATTATACAAAAAATGTAACTTCATTTTGTGATTTTCAAAATTTTTCCTGTGTATGATTATATTTTCAACACTCAGCAATGTAGGAAATTCATTTTAAATTATTTATGTATGCAAAACTGACTGAAAGCATTTCAAGAACACATCTTCATCACTATTAATTTGCATTAATTCCATGATGCAATTATTATTAGCCAATATTTTGTCATTTATAAATTTTAGGTCATCAAATCTACATTAAACCATAATATAAATTTTGGGTCTTATTTTCTTAAAACATTTTAAGGGGTAATACTCTATGATAGGGGTTCTCAACGTGGGGGTACACGGTAAAATTTTTGGGGGTACGCTGTGAGAGCTCAAAAGTCGCTAGATCTAGTAACAAAGTAAAAATAACCATTGTTATACTATAACTATAGTTTTATCTATATATACAAGGGTGGAGAACAATTTCCCCCTGGAAATGTGTATGCCAGTTACATACAGATTTCCAGGGGGTACCTGAAGCATAAAAGGTTGAGAACCACTGCTCGATGACATGGTTCTGAAAGCTGTTTCTTGCAAAATACATATAAAAACAAGAAATGTTTAAAATAAAAATTTATTACTTTAAAATCAAAAATATTTATTTATTAATAATGCATAAATGACATAATTATCGTAATGTAAGTCATATACATCATCAGTAAAAAAAAATTTGCTGTGGTGCAATTTTGGTGATGGCTCACTTCATTTGCTGACCTATGCATTCTGGAACCTTATTTCTTAGGGGAAAAAAGTACTGCATACATATAAAAAAGATGTTCAAAGAAAATAAAATAAAAAAATTCATTATTTTTATTTTAGCACAATATTTAACATTGTGATAGTACTTGAAAAGACATTACTGCAGTCTATGGTGTCCTAGCTGATTAATCAGTTAGTAAATCTTGAGGTTGAGAATAGTTTAACTATACAAGCAAGTAAAATTAATTTTACATGTAATTCCCTGCAAAGTTCATATAATTTTGCCAATATGGAACATTTATGGAGATAATGTGTATACCCTCATACAGTTTTAATTACTTCAGTGAATGAATATGAACACTGGAACAATTCATAAAATTAACATCACAGTGAAACCACATGGCATAAAACTAACATCATATAAACAAATCATGGAACTTAGTTGCAGCACGTTGCCATCATGCCACTTAGTGGTGATACTAATACACCTAACCCTCGATTTACACGGTACTCAGTTCACACAATTTTGGCTTCGCACGATCAAAAAATGCAACCAGTTTCGATTTACACGGTACTGACTGAGATTTCCTTTCTATGTACGTCTCAGTCAGCACCGTGTAAATCGAAACTGGTTGCATTTTTTGACCGTGCAAAGCCAAAATTGTGTGAACTGAGTACCGTGTAAATCGAGGGATAGGTGTATTTTCCATGTAAGCCAATTTTTACTCAATGCAGTTAAATATTGCACAATATTCAGTAAAACCAACAATTAAAATAAAGAAAAGAAAATACTGCCACACAGCTCAGCAGTTAAAGCTATTTTATTAGTGTTGCTACTAGAATATTTGGGCCAAGCTATGAACTCAAATATGACTAGACAACATTTAAGACTAGTTTTTCCATAAAGAATTTTCTAACAGCTCGTGTTTTCTGTTTATTCATGAATACAATCTGAGAATTCATTTCAGATAACTGAATTTGAATGTACACGGAATAGTGAAAATTCTGATTCATGAAAGTTTAGTGATTAGAGAAATCATAGAATTTTTCCTACAAAATGTGAACATTACCTGGGCAAATAGCTTGTAAAGAGGTTCCAAGATGAATTCTACAAAGCTTCTCTGAACTGAACTATGAGGTGGCTTCTTTGTAAACTTCCGTCTGCCAAAAGAACAAAAAATCAAATATTACTTTTTAAAATTTATATCCAATGCTAATTACTTTTAAAAGTAAAAATGCTTTGCACTGATGCCACCTGATGATGCATCCACAATAAGAGAGTGAAACTCGTGTCATGGATTTTAACATTTATAAGCACTCTATGCTACCATAAGAATAACAAGTCATTACTGACATCTCTGCAATCACAAAACTTCGATCAGAGGATGAAATTCTCACTTTCAGCAACCAACTCCAACTCACTCATCAGCATCCCTTGCCATCTTCTCCACTTCAAATCTGCTGTGGGTTGGGTTGTTTTACCTCTGAGCAGCACTTTTTTGCACACCATGGGCTAAATGGCCAGGCCACAAGGACCCCGAAGGCTCAGAGAAGGTTGGGGGAGGGGACCCATTGGAACAGCTGTTGGGAGACAGATGGTAGCTTCCCGTCAAGGCCATCCAGCGTGTTCTTCAACGTGCACAGAGTATGGCTCTCCCGCACACGGGGCCACGGCTTAACATCCCATCCGACGGACGGTGGCCTTTCCAAGCCCATCGGTGTCCCCTACTGACCGTGGGCAGGGCGGGGAATTTTGCGGAGATAAATCTCAATGCTGACCCAGCTGGGACTCGAACCTGGGAACTACAGATTACGAGCCTGGCGCGCTACCGACTGAGCCACCCCCGCCCCTCAAATCTGCTGAGACTCATTACTTGACAGCAAGGACTTTATAAAATGAATTTGTCACTTGCTATCAACTTACATCTATGAAGATCCTCTCACTTGTCACCTCTACAGTACGTAAAATCCCATTCATTAATTTTGATACTAAGTAGCATAGATATTTTGTCGAAGTGCTTTAAAACATTTAACATTGTCATAGAGAATTAAAGATATTTGTTTAATTTTAATTACTGCACTGTAAAGCTCTACTATAATGTTTGAAAAATGAACTTTTTTTATATAATCTGTTATTTTAAGTTGAATAAGTACTACTGTAATATTATAGTTTACAATTTTCAAATCCTCCAGAAGCTTTAATTTCCATCTTTAGAGGGCTCTAAATTTTGAAAATGGCAAATCTCTAACATTTCAAATGATAATTTTTATGCTAGAAATATGAAATTTTTATGACAAGCATGATGTCAAAGTGTTTAAACTGACAGCAATGATTTGTTTTGTTAACCCAATGCATTAAAACAATATATAATATAAAGATCCCAAGTACTATAAATATTACCATCAAATTATTAACAAAATGATAGTGATAAAACTCACCCCTCTGGGAGAATATAGTCCATAGTAATAAACGATCTTATAAAAATATTAAACAATAAAAGTCATTATATAGGATGAAGATACAGAACAATAGAAAAATATATTCCTGAGCATGAAGCAGATATTTGAAAGAATGTCATACTGCTTTATCGCAATTATTTTACAACATATATTACCTGTTACTAAATTAATATAAAATAACCCCACCATCCACCAAATATCAATTAAATTATATGTAAAACATAATCATTAATTTACATAAACCCTCTGCAATACATAGATAATCCCCCTATCCACTACATGGAACTTACTAGTACAAAATTACCATATTAGTTTTTTATTTTAAAATTTATTTTGTTAACTTTCAAACTGAATTTAGGTTTGTTATGAGCAGTGATTGGCTTGGCAGTAAATTACTATCTTGACCTTTTTCTTACTGAATTCAGGGATTGAAAGTAGTTAGTGAATGATCATATTTCACAGTTGTAGGCTGGTGTGAGTGTAATTGATTACAATTCAGTGTTATGTAATCAGAGATCATTTCTAGCTGCAAATTTATTTCACAATAATTTTTGTTTGCAAAATTATACAAGTAAAAAATGTCAGTTTTTAAATTACTTGAAATATTTATTACAATGAGGTGATACTTTGATTATTGTAGTATTTATAATAATCCTTCTTTTTTTTTATAATAAAACTGTAAAATGTTGAATAGCTACACAACCTGGTACATTATACTACTAATTAATAAATATCACACTTTACATTAAAAAATAAAAATAAGGAGTAAACTTTATATACATACGTTTTACTATTGAAGTAGATATCACCCCAAAGACGTCTTGCAAATTCTGGAGCATTGATTTCCCCAAAACTTTGCACATACAGTGTTGCAAATGATCTCAATGTAAAACACAAACTATATTGGGCACTAGCAAAACATACATTTCCTAAAATAGGGGACACTGTAGGATGATCATTTTCATCTGCATATAAGCTGCAAGAAAGAATAATGTTTTAGACAGGAAATGATTCCGTGTTGAACTGAATGTGCACAACTCAACAAAAAAGTTAATACAAAAAGTCAAATACATTTTTAAGTTCCCTATAATGTATTTTATTATTATAAAAGCAATATCATTCAACAAACAGGGGAAAGGCTATCTAACTACTTTTTTCTGCCTTCAAATTAAAATTTTACCAACAGACCTCAACAAAGAAATATTATGTTGCAACATTTAATGTATCTTAAATTAAACTTTTTTCGCCATTAAAGTGTAAAACAAAGTCCTGGCTAAAATTACCAACTGTTAGAAATGTAAAAGTACAGCAAACTTCTAATTATCTGTGCTAATAAGGACTATCAAGTACACAGAAAATGAAAAACATGGATAACTGAAACAAATAATTTTAAATGATTTTTTTTTTCATTCCTCTAAAAACATTTTTAGAGACATGCATATTAAAATAAAATATTATTGAATGAGCATTTAAATAAAAATAAAATTAACTAGTCATTAGTATCTCTTTTAATGACTACATCCAAAGTGGTTCACACCAATTACTAATGCACTACTGAAACAAGTTTTATGTTGTTTCAGAAACAAGATTCAGGGTCTTCTGCTTCCTGATTCCATTAGTCTCTTTGATGCAGCAGATATGAAATAATCTCCAGCCAAGTTCTCTGAACCTCTTTACAATTCCAAAAGAAAATTACTCTTCAAGCAGCTGCTTACCACAGCAATCTGACAGGACGGATCCTATCAATATAATGCACCACACAGTAGATCTATGAGGAATAGTAGCCTCCGCAGAAAAACAGCACGAGAAATATTCATATCATATCTGAGGTTGAATTTATCTTAGGAATGAATTTTCATGTTCATTAAATTGTGCATTACTAAAGTTCAAAAGGTGTTTCCATAAATATGTAATTTTTTTTGACATTTCATAATATTCCAATAACTAGGAGCATATGTTACTAATATGCTAGTAAATAAAAGGCATTTCAATAAGTTATTAATTTCTAGTTAACAGTAAGTTAATAATTTCTAGAAATATATTTCAGATTGCCATTTGTCATAAAAATATCTGAATTATCACACACATTACATACCTAATTAACTAGAATACTGACTAGAATTTTTGAGTTTAATATTATGTTTATACACAGCACATTTAGTGATGTGTGAAAAATATACATTACTAAACATTGAAATTTCTGGCAAAACAATTCTAGCAATTCTTCTGCAGAATTGACATTTTTTTAACTTTTACAATTATATATAAATTAATTATATTAGTTACAAATGCAAGTTTAGCTTTTATAACTGATTTTGTCATTAAGTTGAAAGCAAAATTTTGTTAATTAGTAATAATGATAAAAATTCTAATTAAAAATAGTTAAAGAAATCAATTAAAATCACCTACATTTTCATAAACACTATACCACATCCAAATTTAAAAACATAACTTTGCTTCCTTTATAATCTCCTGCTTTCACACATACCTGAGAAGACCATTAATTTCTTCAATAATATGGCGCAATTTGTAATATGCATCTTGTGGAGGTAACTTAAGTTCCAGCATCAACCTATCAATTTTATTAATGCACACACATATAGCAAGTCGCTCCTGAACTGCATGTTTCAACAGTCGCTCTGTATTTAGCATTACCTAGGGAATATAAAAATAGTGCATAAGGCTAATTAATCAATTACAGCTTGAAATTTTTAAGACATGATTTTTAAAATTGAAAACAAAAATTTTAAAGATTGTATAATATACACTAATTTTTATTGAATACAAGACTTCCATAAATATGCATTAGGACACTTCCATGTTATGTGAATGGAACGCCACACTCAAAGCTCATTAATTCTTTCCGTGTGAAGATCATAAGTATATGTGGATGGAATCCAAAAAGAGAGATCGAGGAAGCTGTATCCATTTTTTGCACAACAACAAAAATTCGATTTTTAAAAATAAAAATTACTGTTTGAAAATTTATATATATATATATATCTTATAAAAAATACATTATTAAGCTTGAAAAATAATACTTTCTTTTTTTCATTTGGTGCATATTTTATTAAACTAGGATATAAATAATTTGTTAGACTTGATATACATACCGTATATATCAAGTCCTAATATCATCATAAATGAGATATCGAAAAACAAAATCCAACAACAGATCTGACACAAGTAATAACTGAAAACGAAATAGAAGCTCTACCAACAGCATTATTAACTGCACCTGTTCCAAAATTTCAATTAAACTACATGGAAAACATTGTGATAAATATGCAAAAGACATCTATAACATCAATGTTGCTCCCCTCCTGGCTGCATGGAACCTCCGACTCAATGAGTATAACCATAGCGATCAGTAGCACCACCAGGGGAGAGTGTATATAAACTACACTCTTAATAGCTATTACTGCTGGATGAAGCCTCACACGAGAGAGGTGAAATATGGCATCAGCATCGTTTTCTAATGGTTTTAACTTTTGAGTTGTTGAAACGTTTGATAAGTTCAGTCAGTTTAAAAAATTTTAATGGTTACATTGGAATTCAGGGGGTTAAAGTTGAGCCATTTGTATCCCATTGATGTGCATACATTTGTATAGCACAGTTTATTTGTTAACATTACTCTATACTGAAGCAAACATCTGATTTAAGCTCACGAGTTTGATTTCCACAAATTTTTCCACTATTATCCATAAATTTTTCCTTAAGGTTTCAAAATCTCCTGAAAATTGATAAAAACCTATTTTTAAAAAATGGAAAATTTTGGAGGTAATTACAAAGTAACCCCATTTACCTCCCTTTTTTTTCCTGTTTTACACTCATTTTTACCTTAAACCTATTTTAATGTTTCTAGAATCATTTTTATCATTTGATCACTTATCCCAGCATTCTATGCATCTTTCCTGCTCTTCAAATTGAAACCATAACTAAAACTATAAGTAAAAAGAATCTTCTTAGCCAGAGGTTGTTATGGAAAGACTGCCCACAGCATGAACTATGTCTTGGCAGAGCAGGTGCATGACTTAATTAATTGCTGGATGCTGGAGCATATGTGAGTCAAGTGGCTACATAGTGAATTGTTTACACTGAGAGTTGTTGAATTACACATTGGATAACATTGCCATGCATCCAGTTAGTATTTATACTTTTATATTTAAATCTTAATTTTCATTTCTGTAGATTTATTCCCATAAATAATTAATCTTCAGTCAGCTGATCTATCAATAGATAACTTTCTCTCAGAGTTATCCTACATTGGATAGCTGGCTGGCTTACAAGTTGTTGCAGATATCTTATTTAACATCACATTAATTTATTTTTTTTTATTATTATTATTTTTTTTTTCTTAGTTTTCCAGTAAAAAACTATGATCTTATATCATTTTCTGAAAATGAATAGGTCTTGGATAAGGAAGCAAAAAAAATTATTTGGCACAAAAATCAATCCTCGTGTGAGAGGGCATTTTCAGCAAGTCCCCCCCCCCCCCCACCCCAAACAAAATTTCATTTATCTAAAAAAATATGAGTTTTTAAGTTTATATTGGATGGTTTTAAATTTATGGGAAAATTATCACTTATTGCTAAATTTCCTCATGCAACTTATACATCAATAGTAGACTTAAACAGGGATGTACTCCAAATCGATTAACAAAGCGCCTGTACACTTAATGAACTTTCTATAAGTAATCAAACAATGGGTGGAGTAAAAATGCACTAATATAGTAGGTTTTTATTGGGTCAAATGAAAGTCCATTACTTAGGTATTTTTTGCTCCAATTCTTATTAATGCACCCACTGTCACATGACACACATATGCATCAAACAGTTTGTTCTAACTGCTACTTGATGTTCATGTGCTTCTCCTCTGCACATCCCAGTAGTCCTGTCCATCCAAACTGGTCAGAATAGCCATGTCCCCACCCACCCCATAGGTATCTGGATTGAGATTATGGTTATCTGTGTAAGAGGCTGGTCCTGATCTCAGTGGCTTTCCAAATGTGGGTATCAAACATGTTAAACAGTATTATTATGCCTCATGAAATAGTTAGTTGAAAAATTTCAGTTTTGCTGTGAATGGGTAAAACTAAACTTTTTCAGCTATTTCCCCTTGTCTGCAGTCCCCCTATAGTCCCTTGTCTGCATTGCCCTAGTCGGACATCTGTGATTCTTTACTACTAAATTATTATGAATAACATTTAAATTAAATAATTTTAGTTAAATGAATTCACTTCTAGTTTTAACAGTGACACAATTAACAAAAATTTAGCAATGCACTTATGGAAGCCGAATGAGAACGCTGCAGCATACCTCTTGATTTAAACAATTCACACAACATTAAAAAAGCATTGAAATCAGGAAATAAGTTACTTTAAAATTATAACTGAGATACAACAAAAGCTAATTAGATTTACCATTGTCAAACATAACTCTTTCATTGATGCAGATTAAAGATTTTCTAACTTTTCCATTTGAGGATATAGCAAAAAAAAAATTTTTTTTTGAAGCGTGTAGTTCTCAAAAAATTTATCATTTATTCCTACTTCCACCTCTGAAAAAAAGGTTTCAATTCATGGGAGGATGGGTGAAAAATACGATGAAATGGTGGATTATTGGTAACCTAGTTCTGACACTGGCCACCCATACTAACCTGACTGTATTTTCAAACTAAAATAATAATTCTAGATTAGCCACACTGAAAAGAGTTCACACTATTACTGTTTACTGAGGGGAAAGATGTAGAAATTACTACCTTTCGGTGGATGAATAAACAGATACCTTAGCTCAGCTTGTGGTTGGCCCTGAACAATGGTCATTGCACATACCTAAATTCACCTGCTTCTATATTTAATTAACGTAAACTGGGTCAATGTGTCTCAGACAGGCAAGATAGTTTTACTAGCTCTTAAAAATGTCCATTAACTCTTTCACTACCAATTTTAAACATTGTACATGACATTATTAGTGAAAGGGTTAAGGTGCTGGTAGTCCTTCTAATATGGTGGATAAAACACTTAAAAGTTGATGAATGGTCCTTTTTCCCCTGCAATCAGGAAGTCTGACACTGTTGAACTTAGTTTACATCATTGATCAGGGGTCACAAACCAGTTTGTGGCACCTCAAAATTTATGCAAAGTATTTATTTTTTTTTAAAACAGAAGTGCTTAAATATATATGTATATATATAAATATAATAGCAAACATGTCTAATTTTGTTTCAGACAAGAATTTCTGCAAAATTGCTAAAATCAATTTCTCTTGACAATTCATTTTCTATAAGATATCTATATAATGATATGGACAAGCAAATACTGAAATAATGTAAGTTATTGAAGGATAAGGTTCTAAAATTAAGTTTATTACTGAAAAAATTTTATTACTGAAAATCTTGACAACAAATGCATGCATTGTGAGAAACCTGACACTTTAAGAGTTAAGGGAATTATAAATTCTTGGATATTAGAAATCATCAACATGGGTCAAGTTGTGCTTTCATTATTTATCTACGAGCAGCCATACAATATTCAAAATTCATATCAAGACTATTGCAACAATATAGTTCTTGAAATGCAAATACTTTAAGGCATCAAAAATTATCAATGCTCTTTATAATATTTTACAATGAGAGCAATGTTAGCAAAACAGCCAGAACTAAAAAGTGTTTTGCAATTGGGGCCTTATGCAAAAGGAGAAAATATTATTGGGCATTTTTCAAGCATCCCCTTTCAAATTAATCAAGTTGAACCAGGAAAACTTCTTTTTCTACTTCTCCTACTCTACTCTAGCACCACATTTGCTATTGTTCTATATAGTTGTAGTTGTAACATTAATTATCTGATGTTGAGATAGAAAAATAAAATAAAATTATACTTACACCTTCAGCTGCATCCACGAATAATACAATACCATCACACAACCTTATTGCTGCAGTCACTTCATCAGAGAAATTCACATGACCTAATAAAATAAAACTTCAGTAATACATAGTAGTATAGCATTTTTTTGTTCATTTTTTTATCCTATTATTTCAATATATTGCATTTTTTTCAATCTCCTTTGTGTTCTTATCAACTTTCTATCACTGTTGCCTGTAATGTAGCATCCTCTTTCCCAAAACGTTATAACTAATGAATATTATACTCGTACTCCCCTACAAGTTCTGAGGTATTTAAACTTATTACTTGGTAACCAAATAGTAAAATAGTTATTTTAATTTTTTTTTACATTGAAAATTGTGTATTTACAAATCCATTATTGCTTAAAACATTATATTTTACTACTTACACATAGCTACAAAATAAGCATCACAAATAGAACTAATTGCTGTAGAGTTGTTTTTAAATATTATTATAAATAATTTGGAAGCTCCTTAATTTCAACCTTTACAAATTTTACTTCCTACCATAACAGTTATATCAATTTAAAACTTTACATAAAAGAGGTATTAAAAAGTAACTAATCTTACCTGGAGTATCAAAAACATTCATGAGGTAGGATTTCCCTTTCAAATCTGGAAGTACAAATGTTACTGGTGTGGCCTTAATGCTGACTCCTCTCTGAATAATCAACAAGAATAAAATTCTTTTAGGATCTTGCATTAAAAACATGTTTTTATAACATTCAAATGCAATATGGATATGAAAAAGGCATTCTCCATTTTTTACATATATCATATACAAGATGTTTCATAATTCATTCCACCATTTTAGTCCCTAATATACATATTGTGTTACACAGATGTGAAAAAAATTTGATAGAAATTAAATGCTATATTGGGGGATTTGGGTGAAAAAGCTGGATTGGCCTCAAATTAATTACAATCATTTTTGCATATTGTTGCTGACAAACCTTCACAACCATAACAGACAGTTACTATGCTATATCAAACATTAGTTTGTTTGGTCCAGTCTTAATTGAAGAAAATCTCAATTTCAAAGTTTTCTTTGAGTATTTAAAAAACAATTTCATCCTCTACCTTTCTGGCTTTGTTGTTGGCATGAATAACCTTGGTTCCAAAAGGAAAGCATGAGACCTGAAACAGTTTATGTTTTGAATTTCTTGGAAGCATTTAAAATAGAGTGTCCTTGATTAGATTCCAATAAATGAATGGATGACAAAGGTTCACCTTAGTCATATATGTCACCAGATTTAAACCTTTGTGATTATTTCTTCTGGCAATACTTAGAAGTTCAATCCATGAGAAATAAAAGCTTTAAGACTGACAACTGAAGAATTTATAATTTCTATATCTGGTTATGATATGCTAATGCACAGAAATGACATATTAAGCATGTTTCAGTTGAAATGTATATTTTCCATACATGTCAATCATTTTAATAAATAGTTCATGCATTTGCCTACCAAGTTTTTACTCTATAATATGTCCCAAACATTGGATGAATTAAAAAAATACTCTCTAAGATACTTAAGAGTAAATAGGCTAATTATATTACAAACACCAGATCATGTAAAGGAATTATGGAGAGCATCCAAATAAGTTCTTGACACGTGTATGTATATCTGCACTTGTTCCACCAAATGAGTTACAACTTGTTTGAAAGCCTGTCTAAACTTGTCATTACATGTTAAAAGAAAGGCCTTATCATCATTTCACTCTTCACTGGCAGTGCATAAAGTTCAGTCTATGGAATCTGTGCACTGTTGCTATGGAGCCTATTAAGGTTGGGTTGTTTTACCTCTGAGCGGCACTTTTTTGCACACCATGGGCTAAATGGCCAGGTCACATGGACCCCGAAGGCTCAGAGAAGGTTGGGGGAGGGGACCCACTGGAATAACTGTTGGGAGACAGATGGTAGTCTCCCATCAAGGCCATCCAGCGTGTTCTTTAACATGCACAGGGTATGGCTCTCCCACACACAGGGCCATGGCTTAACGTCCCATCCGACGGACGACAGCCTTTCCAAGCCCCTCGGTGTCCCCTACTGACCGTGGGCAGGGCGGGGAATTTTGCAGAGATAAATCTCAACGCTGACCCAGCTGGGATTCAAACCTGAGAATACAGATTATGAGCCTGGCACGCTACCGACTGAGCCACCCCCGCCAGTCTATTAAGGATGTGGAGAGATTTTACATTTTCACAAGGATGCAGCTTGGGGATGACATGAAAAAAATTCATGCTATTTATCACAAGTACATATTGGGATCAGGCTTGTTTATGTGGCACTGTTACGGGATGGATGTGCAAATGGAGCTTCAAAGACCTCCCCTCGTGCAGGAAGACCGAGGAGGATATGAACAAGAGAACTGTTGCTGCTGTTTATAAACTCTTTAAAGAAAACCTGACTGGTTCCAAAAGGCACCTACAACCAATCAAACTGCTGATTAGTTCAGAAAGGCAGGACTGCCATGACTGCACGACCCATATATATGATGTCAAATGGCACCTACAACACAACATGCATGATGCACTTGTCAACAAAAACAAGTAGTAGAAACCTGATCAGAAATTCTTGGCTTGGTAGCTTAGTAGCTAAGGCAAAGAATACTGCTAAAGATCAAAATACACAACTGTATCAGAAAACTAATCTTTTATACAGAAAAAAAATGTGTGCAATGTAGGAAGGATGAAAATGGAAAAGTTTAAATTTGTAGTTTCCAAAAGGGAAGCTGGAGTATCTAACTCTTAACATGCTCTGGTACTTCCGCCATGTTATCATTCACAGAAACTGTTATCAAAATAAATATATTCAACAATAATATGGATAATGAATTATCCATATTAATAATAATAAATAATATATAATAAATAAATACCCCCTCAAGCAGCTGCTTGCCACAGAGGTCTGACAGGAACCTGTTGGTTTATATGCCACAGTAGAAGGTCTGAGAGGATGGCAGGACCTCAGCAGAAAAACGACACAAACAGCCATGCCTTACCCAGGGCTCGAACCCAGGTCCCTTAGATCAGTAGTCAAGTGCGCTAACCACTCGGCCATGGGACGGCTTTAATAATAATACACATAATAATATGGATAATGACTTATCCATATTATTGGCAAAATACACCATATTTCACAAAGTACTGTTATAAAATTTCAAATTTTTCTACCATTATTAAAAGTGATTGTTAATTAACCTTGATCTTCCTTTTGCTATATAAGATAAACTATTTCCATTCATTACCAATTTTGTGATATATTTAAAAGTCCATTTTTCTGTTTGCTGAAAATATGTACTTCAAAAATTCGCACAGGCGCAGCCCAGGTTAAATTTTGTAAACTTTGCACCTTAATGATGTTCTGAATAATATTGTCGTCTCTGTTCCTATTATAAAACAAAATTCTGGCTTTAACATTCACACTTTATCAAGATATGAAGTTACCTTGGGAATCTTTAGAAAAAGCTACACAAGTCATAGTGAGTAGTGAAAGTATTATTGAAAGGCTGAGAGCTGGGGAGTACATTGTTGCATATTTAACTGAAATGATAAATATTTTCTACAACAGATGCATTTTTGATAAGGACTTTGCTGCTCATAGATTGGCAAGGAACACTGAAAGAGCAAATAGGAAAAGTATCCTTGATAACTGAGATTGGTCATTTTAATAATTCTGCCCATAGACCTGTATTTTGATAGACTACAACATCATATCTAGAGACTCACCTAATTGCATACACTTTTAAATTAATTAAGTTGCCTTTTTTCCCCAAAAAAAATATACAATATAATTTTAAGTTTTAAATGTATTAAATTTTATAAACTATAAATTTAAAAATAGTTGCTTTGCTTAATAATGTTTAACAGCAATGCAAATTAGTTATTATCTGAATTTGCAAAATTAAACTCTACAACATTAAAATTAAATTAAATCAAACATTAATATTAATATTGCATTAATATTCATCAGATGCTTGCTGGCAAAGCTAATTTTCACTTTGGAAAGAATTGCAAGCTATTATAAAAAAAACTTTTTTCAAACAGAACTTGGGTATAGAAAAATAACATGCTTACCTCTTGTTCTGTGTAAAGTGTATCTGTATATCGAAGCTGCAAAAGATAATATCTTGTTACATATATATTAAAATATATTTTTTTATATCAGAAATAATCCATTCAAATTTAAACTTCATCAAGGCAAATAAGATTATTTAATACATAAACATATAATTGATAACACTTTAAAAACAAAAAGGAAAATCCCTGTTGTAATAAATGACATATATGTACAAGAATTTTCAGTATGAATAAAATTTTACTTTTAATTTTATGCAACAATCACTTACTGAAACAACTCCATAACTTGGTGATTCGAGTATTTTAAAACTACATAACAGAATGTAAAAAAGAATAACTCTGGAATGAGGCTGTCTATTAAGAAATTTTCTTTAAAATATTAATATCTTTATTGTGTTATACTGGCATTATCTAAAAATGGCAGGGCCTAAATAGTAACTTGGGCTTGAATTGTAGCTGGATACAAACAAGAAATTGTAAATTGTAGCCAGAACTACTATTCAAACATTTATGGTATATAAAATATGTTTTTATTGCTGATACTATACTTAATCAAATAAATAAAAATTATTAAAAAAAGCTAAATATAGTGAACTTATAAAGGAAGTTTCATATTCACCTAGCACCTTCCATTCAGTATTAAAGCAATTTAATTTGTACATAGAATGTGCTTTAATTAGCAACACTGTAAAATAACTTATTATTTTTTTCATTATTTCTTTGCAGGACATTACAGAAGTTTATAGTTTCTCTTGTTTAGAAAAAAGTATAAATTTCCTTGAGTTGTACACATTTTTTTTTTACATTTATTATAAGATACACTGATTTAAAGTAGACTAGTAAGAAAAATTAACTCCAAACAATCTACAGCAAATACACAGATTAACTGTTAACAATAAAATTCAAGAAATGCTTTGCAGCAGGGGGGCATAGAATATTGGGAGACATAGTTCAAGTCCCATGCATCGGCAAAACTCGTTTCTTTCTAATTCAGGATTTCTTTAATTCTATGTCAACAAGTAATCTATGAATTTGCTATTGACTGATTCTTGCATTAATAATGATTTAGCATGAATAACTTCCTAATTTGCATCTTATTCAGAGCAATATTGGATAAAGTTGCTCTCCCGATCATAGATGCTGCCATGAGTGATAAGGTCAGGAAGATTTATAAGTCACATTAGCAGATAAATGGAGCCAGTGCTAGTTTAGTAGTTAGAATATCTGGCAAATAACTGGGAGACAGGTTTGAGCCCCATGCATTGGTAAAGCCAAATTTTTCCACAAAAGTACTAGTTCCTACTACTGATAATAGATAAATATTAGATTTTCTAAGAGAAACAAATTACAGCCATTAATGGGAAATAGATTCTCTTTTTTCAAAAAATGTGATTTACTGAATTCATATATGTGACAAAAAATAAAATACGAAAATTAAAATGGGAGAAATGTTTACTTTTAAAAAATTTTTCATACCTCTTATATATATATGAAAAAAAAAACATTTCTTTGCAAATATATCCAAAATAATTAAAATTCTGATCTTATAAATGTAACTTACATTATTCCCTTCCCGAGGCTTCATATCTGGATGAGTTTGTTCAATCAAACAATCCACAAAGGAAGTCTGTTAAAAAATGTAAAAAAAGAGTAATTATTTACACAAAAATGAAAAAACTGCAAAACAATTTTGAGTGGCCTGATGCAGGGTTTTTAATACATTTTAAACCTGATTCACATATTTTTTACACTTTTACATATGTGGCAAAGAACTGGGGAGACACATAATGATTGTCACATAATCACAGAATTAATGCATCTCTTTAATGTAGCTAGAACTGCCCTAAGATAAAATGAATGCATCTATAGACAAATTAAGCTACAATTTCCATCTTCTTTCCAAAATTTCACTCTTAAAGTAAAACATTATTTAAGAAAAAAAAAACAACATATTTAGAAAATTTGTTGATTTACATATTAAGATTAATATTTAAAAATTAAAAAAACATTAGGAATTAAAACAAAACTATTCATTTATATATCAATCTTAAAAATTTTACATGATTTTTTTCTCTACTCAAAAAGTCATGCTATATGTTATAATTTAGAAAAAAAAACTCTCAAACAGCTATTTGCTACAGAGGTTTGACATGAACTTATCGGTATATGCCACAGAAACCTACGAGGAAGGTGAGACCACTGCAGAAAGACAAACACGGAAAAGAACCTTCCAATCCTTATTTGAGGCTTGAACACAGGTTTTTTTTTCAATAGCCAAATGCACTTTTGATCTCATTTGTTGGCATATTGGTTGTTTTTGACAACAGAACTAATGATCTTAAATTTACTTATGAAAACGTTCATCACATTTTACTTGTAGTAACAGTATCATAGTTATTTATTAACCAACTTAATTGTGGAATCCATTTAAAAAATGTTAATTCTAAAAAAAAAAGACAGAAATTGAAATAGTGGGCCCAGCCTGACATACAAGTGGAAAGAGTTAAAATTTAAGCTATATTCCTTAATTTGTTATATAAAAATTATAAAATCACAGTTTGATGTTTCAATAAAAAACAAATAACACTATTTAGCTCTAAATAAATTCTGCTAAATGCCTTTAAAAAAAATAAATAAATAAATACCCCCTCAAGCAGCTGCTTGCCACAGAGGTCTGACAGGAGCCTGTCAGTTTATATGCCACAGTAGAAGGTCTGAGAGGATGGCAGGACCTCAGCAGAAAAACGACACAGACAGCCATGCCTTACCCGGGACTCGAACCCAGGTCCCTTAGGTCAGTAGCCAAGCATGCTAACCACTCGGCCATGGGATGGCTAAATGCCTTAAAACTAACAAAATGTTCGCATGCAGTATTGAGGTGCTGCTAGAAAATGCAGAGAAATGGTAATTGAGATTTCCACATACAAAGAACCCTCAACTTTGAAGGATAATTCTTCGCTATTAAGGAAGCAGGGTTCACACACCCGAGACAATGTTGACTGCATGTTATATAACCCACAGCATGCTAAAAACAGTCGCTAGTTTGAAACTAAAGGTGCAGCAGCACATAAAAACCTGAGAACTTCTGTCACTAATAGATTTCTTCAGATGTATTGTGTTGCACTGTTTAAGTGCTGAAACGTAGTACAATGTGTAAACAGCTGGCATAGTTCCCTGCCCCTAATTATAGATGGAGGTCAGTTAATGTTATCATTAAGATAACCTGTTAAAATTTTTAGTACAAACTCCAATTCTGTTATTATATAGTTAATCACTTCAATAAAATCAAGTATAACACTTAAGATTGAAGAGATTTTTTTTTTACGTATTTATTCATATATTAAGGAAGATATCACTCTAAATTTAAAGTTTACCAATTTTCAAGGAAAAATTGTTTTGAGCCAGGTGGGATAGGAACCTATGACCACTCATCATGATACACAGTGATATACTCGTCATGATACGTAGGTCGTGGGTTCATATTCCACCCAGCTCAAGACAATTTTTTCTCTAAAATTGATTAATGTTAAATTCAGAGTGATATCTTCCTTAAAGTATAACACTGTTTAACTGCTAATAAATTGTGAGAAAAAAAAGCTAACAAAATGACTTTGTCATCAAAAGCCACTGATTAAAAGATATTACCATTTCACTTTACGGTAAAAAGATTTAACAGAAAAATTATCAGTAACTTTGAAAATTAATGTTTTTCTTTTTTTTCCCCTAAAGCATGTTTTTCTCAAAGTAATTACAGAATCTATAAAACCCACTCAGAGCAAAGATAGTGAAAATGGTCAGTGCCAAAAGCTTGTGATATTTACCAATTTTTATAAGGCAAAAAAATTGGACTCCGACCAGATCAATAGCTCAAAGTGCTCTGGCTAGTCTTCAAAAGAAATATATTGTATGGAAAGTACTAAATGTTTACACCTTATAAAGTGGGAATGAATATTAGGTGTTAGCCCTTCTTCTAAATTATACCTAGCTACCTTTCAACAAACTACACAGATGGATCAGAAAGTTACAAAGTCTATATATCACAAAAGAAATCTCAAGGACATAGAAGAGCATTAAATATATATTATAATACAGCCAAATGGAAACACAGCAGAGTTTGCAGATACATGCATGTATAGGAGAGGAGATGTAGCAGTTCAAAATGGCTACCAGGTTGCAAAGGTGGTCTCACAAAGAAGTCTGAGCAGTTATTTGTTTTCTGTGTGCATTAACAGAGGACAACAAGGCACAAGGAATGGCAGCCAGTCTCAAATTGCTGCAACATCATGCAACAGAGGGAATTAACTTTCTTCGAGTGGTGACAGGCGATGAAATATGGGCCACCATTACACACCAAGCAGTAAGCACATATCGATGGAGTGGAAACACCAAACATCACCAACCTGAAAGAATATCAAAGTGACACCTTCTGCCAGAAAAGTGTTGGCTAGTCTTTTGGGATGCTTGTGGTGTGCTGTTGGTGGAATTCACAGAACACAGACACACCATTAACGCTGAACAATACTGTGATACACTGAAATGCTTATGAGAAGCCATAAGGAGGAAATACCCTAGTCTTAGCCAAGGCACCATTCTTATTCATAACAACACCCACTGGTACATAGCAAACAGAACTCGGGACTTGGTGCGGCAGTTTCGGTGGGGTGGTTCACAATCATCCCATAGAGTCTCAATCTGGCTCCATGTGATTTCCAGCTCTTTCCACACTTGAAATATCACTTGGGAGGACATCATATCACATCAGATGAAGAGGTGCAATGTGCTGTCGCTGCATGGTTGAATCACCAGAGACAGGACTTTTATGCTAACAGAATGGATAAACTCATCACATGAAGCAACAAGTGTTTGAATATTTGCAGTGATTGTGTTGAAAAATAGTGCATTGGCTGAGGCTTTCCTTTGTATGGTTGGAAGGGTACATTAAAGATACTAGGTATGACATATCAACCTTGTAACCTTACTTTCTGATTCACCCATGTAATAGATACTTCATTTTCCAAAATTGTATTCTCTCTTCGATTTTTGTTTTGATCCCTTTATGCTGCAGTTCTCACAAATTTGCATATAAAATTCATGTCACAGAACATATTTGTGACCATTTATTAAGCCAGGCCTAATGATCTACTAAAAATATGTATTACATTGGATTGTTCGTTTTTAGAACTACTACAAGCAGTATTTTAGCATTTTAGTTCCATGTCACCAAGCTCAAATTGATTGACAATATAGAGCAGCAAACATCCATGGAAACCCATAAGTTATCAACCATTTTAACTTATTTTTTAAATTATATATTTTTAACATTAGTGATAAAAGTAGTTATTTTCATATTAACTTTTAAACTTACTTTTCCATCATGAAGATGCCCAACAAGAGCTACATTACGTATTAAATCAGTGTTATCCATTAAATCTGCCAAGAACCTGCAATAAAATATTAAAAATGTTTTTATACTATTTTTAGTGTAGCAATATTTAAATGTCTTAGAATCACTATACACTCACTAACTTGTGAAAACAATAAAAGATCTGCATATCATCTGCTGGAGTTGGTTTTATGCAGCAATGATACTGAATGTGGGCAATTAGAAAATGACTCTAGACTCCTTACTATAGTTGATGTTGATTGCATGTTACATAAGGTCAGCCATCCTGTGGCTGAGTGGTTAGCACACTTGGCTACTGATCTAAGGGACCTGGGTTTGAGCCCCAGGTAAGGCATGGATGTTTGTAATGTTTTTCTGCCAAGGTCCCGCCATCCTCTCAGACCATCCTCTTCAGTTATAACTTGTCATTTTTTTTTCTTATTTTTTTTTTAATTTTACACAAAGGATGGAAATAACCTAGAAGCTTAGGCTTGTACTGGTTTATCATACAACATACAAACACTTACACAAGGACATGCCCTGTTGGTTTTAGTAGTCAGGTATGCTAACCATTATACCAGGTAGGGTCTATTGTTAGTGTACCTAATTATTATATATTATATTACTGATGGCAATCTTATATCTCTCAGTCCATGGGGCATACCAGGCTCATGATCAGCAGATCTTGTACCTGGTATTCTCAATGCTAGGTACAGTGGGACTTGAACCTGGGAATAGCAATTCCTAGGTTCAAGTCCCACTGTATCTAGCAATGAGAATTTTCTCTGCTTTGCCCTTGGTGTGAAAGGAGATACCAATGGGATTTGAAAGGCCACCATACATCAGATAGGAGAGTAAGACATGGCCTGTGTTTGCTCAATTAGGGGGGGGGGGGCTCAGTCTGTAGTGCACCAGGCTCATAATCTATAGTTCCCAGATTCGAGTCCCAGCTGGGTAAGCGTTGAAATTTTCTGAAAAATTCTCTGTCTTCCCCATGGTCAGTAGGGGACACCAATGGGTTTTGAAAGGCCACCGTCCGTTAGATGGGACATTAAGCCATGGTTCTGTGTGCGAGAGAGAGCCATATCCTATGCACATTAAAGAACACACTGGATGGCCTTGAAGGGAGGCTACCATCTGTCTCCTAACAGATGTTCCAGTGGGTTCCCTCCCCCGACCTTCTGAGCCTTCAGGGTCCTTGTGACCTGGCCATTTAGCCCATAGTGTGCAAAAAGGTGCCGCTCAGAGGTAAAACAAACTAACGTTAAAGAACACGCTGGATGGCCTTGACGGGAGGCTACCATCTGTCTCCCAACAGCTGTTCCAGTGGGTCCCCTCCCCCAACCTTCTCTGAGCCTTCGGGGTCCTTGTGACCTGGCTATTTAGCCCATGGTGTGCAAAAAAGTGCCGCTCAGAGGCAAAGCAACCCAACCCTGTTCAATTAAACACTGAATGGTCTCAGAGGGAGACTTCTGTCTGTCATCTAATAGCTTTCAGTGGATCCCTTTCCCCACTTTCTGAGCCCTTGGGGCCAATCATTTAAGCTTACTATGAGAAAAAAAAAATGCCTCTTTTAGGTAAAATAGCAACCCTCAGGCTACAATACTTCATAGAGGGAAATCTCTACTACAATTGTTCAATCGTGGTAGGAAGGCCAGAATATATGACTTGTAAACTTATTTTTAAACCACCTCTCATATTAAGTATACCAGAGTATCTCTGCTATCTATATTTCAGATTATATTTTAATGTCTTGGTTACTCTAAACCAGGGATGTGCAACCTATTACACAAGAGCTGGATTCAATCTTGAAGCAAACTGTCTGGCATCAGGGCTGGATCTACATAGGAGGAGGGGGGGGGGGGGGGGTTAGTAAGAGTAATAGAAGTAAAAAATTATTAAATTTCTGCATATTTCATAAATTTCCAAGAAATTTTTAAAGACCTCTAAAACAGAGGGGGAAATGCCATACTGCAATGGAAATCCAGTCTGCAGTTCTTGCTTAGGTCTATATGGCATGAGGAGTGAATATAACTGGGTATTAACATTTTTGGGGAGTTAAGATTTGGCATTCAATTTAAAACAAAGTTTATTCTTACTGAGAAACTGCAAAAAAGCATCTAAATTTAATCAGCATATTACATACAAGATAGATAAAGTATAATGTATTAACGTTTAATCAGTATATTACATACAAGCATAGATAAAGTATAATGTATTAATGTTCTAGCCTAGTTATTGCTTCCATTACTTAAAAATGACAAATATATCAAGCAAAGTTTATTCTTACTGAGAAACTGCAAAAAAATGCATCTAAATTTAATCAGTATATTACATACAAGCATAGATAAAGTATAATGTATTAATGTTCTAGCCTGGTTATTGCTTCCATTACTTAAAAATGGCAAATACATCAAGCATTAAAAGTGGCCAGTGAATAGCTGAAATGCCCTTGATGTAAGCTTGAAGTGATCCTTTTACCTTTCTATAGTTTGTACTTGAATGGTCATCCAAGCACGAAACCTTAAGTTACATTAATAATATAAACACAACAACTAAACTTTGCAGTAAAATATAAATTATTTCAATTGTAGTAGAAATTTCATATAAAAATATTGACATTCATTCACACATAATGTGCAATAATCTTTAAGAACTAGAGTGCAATTTACTACAAATCAAATGATTTAAGATCAAAGTAAATGGTATTCCCAAAAAAAAGGCTGCATTGTGAAGACTATAAATATGTAAAAAAGCTAAGATGCAAACCAAATAAATTCAAATGTAGTAAAATTAGAACATTCAAAACATAGATTCGATAACAACATTAAAAAGGAAAAGACATCAACTTTAACTTAAAATACTTTAAAATGAATCAATTTTATATCTAGCATTAGTTATAAACATATACATACTCCAAGTCATAAACTGTATTTGGCAAATCTTGTTCTGCATAGGAGAATTTCTTTTTCTTAATTGGTGCAATTATTGGCTCTGGGAAAAAAATGAAATTCTATTAAGAAATATAAATAATTTCAAACTTTTATAACTTATAATTAAAACAACTTATTGATATAGGAAATAAATGCAACTAAAATAAAATTAAGATATTTAGAAAGTGTGAAATATAAATTTTGCAGCAGTTAATTTTGATTAAATGTGTAAATATTTTAAAAACATTAAATTTTTTTCTACCTTTTAATATATTAACTTTTATATGCAAAATTATAGCATAATAACAGGTATGTGCTTATCTCAAAAGCAAATGGATACATAAAATAAAGCTTATTTTTAACATTAGGAATTATTTTTAAAAATCAATAATAATAATTGTTAAAAAGTTATTTTTAACACAATGTAACAATTCTTGGTGTAAAGCTATCTTCTTTAGTTTTTTCACTCATTTAACTAAAACAATTGTTAACATACACAGCAAAACATTTGTCTAAGATTATTTTGGCTTTGACTATTTGAGAACAATAGCCAATCCAATAAACTTTTTTTTTTCACACAGCATTTACTATAACTTCATTACATTTCCACACACACTTGTTTCCATACATTAAGAAACAAATGAAAAAAAAAAAACATATTGTAACACTCCGACAATAGAAATGCATGAACATCATGTATAGTATCTAAAATACAATGCAGGATTGAAGTGTGGTATGCAAATGAATGGAGTTGGCAGCAGTATATACAAATACATCAAGCATTAAAAGGGGCCATTTCAAGACTGTTCTCCAATTCTCTTGTGTAGGTGAGGTGGAGCTTTCGAGTTGTGAGATTTGTTGGGTAGATCTACCAGAACAGACATCATTTATTGAAAGAAATGTAGTGGCAAGCTATGGGTGAGCTCAAAGCAGGCTGAAGTCAAGCAGATGTTGAAAGATAACTTAATGTGAGTCATTCAGTGGTGCAAAGAATTTGGCAGAGAATTCAACAAGGACAGAGCACATCCAGATGATTCAGCAGTAGACAACCATAAGGGAGGATTGCTATCCAGAGTTATGCACCTGGAGGAGTAGGATGTCAACACCACATCAACTGTGAATGGACCTTGCAGCAGCAAGTGGAACAGTGATATTTGCTACCACAGTACATCAAAGACTTCATCAGGTACGTCTGTATGTTATGCAGCCAGTGGTGTTCATGACCCTGACCCAAAGCCATAGGAAGACTGTCTAAACTGGTGCAGATATCATGCCAACTGGATCTAGGAGCAATGGCAGTCTGTGTTCTTTATAGATGAATTGACATTTGCCATTCACAGCAATTCACAGCATCAGCTGATATGGAGGGAATCAGGAACATGCTATCAAGCCACAAATATCCATGAATATGTTTGGGTTGGATTCTTTTACCTCTGGGTAGTACTTTTTTGGACACAATGGGCTAAATGACCAGGTCACAAGGACTGCAATGGCTCAAAGAAGGTTGGGGAAGGGGACCCACTGGACAGCTGTTAGGAGACAGATGGTAGCCTCCCATTAAGACTATCCAATGTGTTCTTTAACATGCACAGGGTATGGCTCTCCAGCGTGTGTGGACATGGGCTAATATCCCATCTGGCAGACAGTGGCCTTTCCAAGCCCATCGGTGTCCCCACTGACTGAGGGCAGGGAGGGGTCTTGCAGAGATAAATCTCAATGCTGGCCCAGGTGGGACTCAAACCTGGGAACTACAGATTATGAGCCTGGCATGCTAAATTACATGAATACATTGTCAAATGAATAATAATGAAAGAAAAGTTGAATAAAGTAAGTTAAAATGTACCGTACTTGCCAGTGCGTGGTGCAACCTGAACAAGGCAAACTTGGCAGTGTTGGAAGATGGGAGTTACTGGTGATAAAATGGGCCAGGTTGTGGCCCATCTTCCTTCTTGAAGAAGGCATCAAGAGTTGATTGCCTTTCCCAAAGTTTCTTCTCCCAGAGCATTTCTTTGTAGCAGGAGATTGCATCAACAATTCTCTTCACTGCAATGCTGTGATCAAAAACTGGGTCACTTTCAGTGAAGAGATCCTGGCTATCCATGATCTTATGGACGAGAGCATACAATATATATATAGTGCTGCACTAGCTCTCAATAGCTGAGAGTGTACGATAGATAGCTCTTATTCTACTGTATTGGCTGATCAGCTATGAAAACAGTATATATTAACTGTACTTTCAGCACTGTAATGGATTTATATATATTGAAATATAAATATATTAGTAAGAGGAACAGCACTATAATGAATCAGTGCTGTACAGGGCAGTGCTAAATGAGTTGGGTTGGGTTGTTTTACCTCTGAGCGGCACTTTTTTGCACACCATGGGCTAAATGGCCAGGTCACATGGACCCCGAAGGCTCAGAGAAGGTTGGGGGAGGGAACCCACTGGAACAGCTGTTGGGAGACAGATGGTAGCCTCCCGTCAAGGCCATCCAGCGTGTTCTTTAACGTGCACAGGGTATGGCTCTCCCGCACACGGGGCCACGACTTAACGTCCCATCCGATGGATGGCGGCCTTTCCAAGCCCATCGGTGTCCCCTACTGACCGTGGGCAGGGCGGGGAATTTTGCGGAGATAAATCTCAACGCTGACCCAGCTGGGTGCTAAATGAGATGTGCCTGTATATTGCATTACATTACATGAAAATACCTCTAAAATTATTTCAAAATTTTAGAAAACAGAGTATTACCAGTCAATGCTTGTGTATCTTCTTCCTGCACTATAGTTTCTACATCTGGCCCATAAACCTCTTCTGCTGTAGGGTAATATTTTTTATCCTCATGCAACACAACTTGCATTTGAGGAACCTCCTCCTCATCCCGTCCCTCATCCATTATCTCTTCCTAAAATAAATATTTCATTTTAAAAACATTACAATTCAAAGCTATAAAATTGCCAATAAGTATGATTTATAGAAAATACAGATGTAAGATATCTTAAGAAAAATAAGCCTCATTAAGGATAAATACTAATAAGGTTAAACACAGCTAAAATTCTATAATAATTTTATATCCCGATAATGCTGTGGTACAAAAGTTAAAAACATTCTTCCAGGGAGTAGTTTTCAAGCCGAGGGAAGTGCTGTACATTACCATTAATAATTATGGAATATACTTAAATAACACCTTAATATTACCCCAATTTTACTTTCTTACTCAAAATTAACTCTTCCAATCAGAGACCAACTAGAGTTACATATAAAATGAACATATTTACCAAATTTGCTGGTACAATTGTATTTTCAGCGACGATGTCATGCTGCAGATGGTGATTATAAATGCTACCAGTCCTTAGATGTTCTTCTTGTAGTTTTACAATGTGTGCATATAGGTTATGAACTGACAGATTTCTTTACTTTCCACATCCAGGTCAGAAGCTTCTTTTAACACTGATGCTTGAAATGTGGTTATGATGCCAGTTGTTCGTAATTCTATCAGTTCAATCTTTGTGCAAGATGTTATTTACTGCGGCATATTTTGCCACGTAATTGCAAGACTTCTTACACATTGAAAGCATCAAGGAAATGGTATCTTCCGTAAGGTAATAAATGAACAGTTCACATACAGTGAAGAGCACTTTTTCCTCTGCTTGAAAATGATTTTAGTAACTCAACTACTGGAAGTTAGCTAATGTCATAATGACCCATTTTTTTTTTGTTGTACTAAAAACGTGTGTATACGTCCTCTGCATATTTTTTCGGATTCTCTGAACGTGTACAGATGATGTGGACACTGGAAGGGTTAACATGCATAGGGTATGGCTCTCCTGCACACAGAGCCACGACTTAACATCCCATCCAACAGACAGCTTTTAATGTGCACAGCTGTTAGGTTTATGTTTTTAATGTGCACAGCTGTTAGGAGACAGATAGTAGCCTCTCGTCAAGGCCACCCAGCATGTTTTTTAATGTGCACAGTGTACAGCTCTCTTGCACATCGGTCCATGGCTTAACATCCCATCCGACAGATGGTCCAATTTCCAAGCCCAGGGGTATCCCCTACTGACTGAGGGCAGGGAGTTTTGCAGAGATAAATCTCAATGCTGACCAGATAGGACTCAAACCTGGGAACTGCGGATTACAAGTCTGGAGTTCTACCAACTGAGCCACTCCTGCCCCTACTTTATCACCTGTTTGATAACTTAATCCATTACTGCAATATTATATATATATATATGCTTCGGAGGTAAGTAGATGCAATTTAAAAAGTGACTGTTTTTTTGTGCCTTTTTTTCATGTGAAATGTTTCATTTAGATGACCCAAACTGAATAATTTAATCTTGGGAGAGGGAGTAAGTGTGGATTGGTGGTAAATTGTTTATGATTTTCTTGTTTAAGGACTAGTTGTCTTTGATTGGTTCATTTAATCTTATGTTAATTTTTAAGTGCAGATCTTAGGTACACCATTAACAATTTCCTTATTTTGATTCTCTGAATGGATTATTTAACTATTTAACCATGGTTTTTTTTAAATGTAGATCATAGGTACATTTTGATTTTTGGGACTAGTTGTCTCTGACTGGATTATTTAATATCATGTTGTTATTTTTTAAAGTGTGTATTGGCTGTGCATTGTTTACAATTTTCTGCTTGAGAGCCAGTTGTCTCTGAATGGATAATTTAGCCAAGTTTTTTAATACAGATTGGTAGTGCTTTGTTTATGATTTTTCCCATTTTTGGACTAGCCATCACTAAGTGATTAATTAATATCAGGGGGAAGAGGTTAAGTGCAGATCAGCAGTGCATTGTTTATGATTTTCTTGTTTTTGGATTTGTTGTCTTTAATTGGATTAATATCAGAAGTTCTAAGTGCAAATCCACAGCACATTGTTTATTATTTTTATGCTTTTGAGACTTGTCTCTGATTTGTACTCTGGCTTTTTTTTTTAAATGCAGATTTAATAATTTAATCTTGGAGAATGATGATTAATTGTTTACAACTTCTGTGTATTTGGAATTAATTGTCTCTGGATTCATTAGTCTAGAGGAATTTTAAAGTACAGATCAGCAGTGCATTGCTTACAATTTTTCATTCTTTCCATTTGTCTGAAATGCATTATGTTTACCATTGTTCAGTGGTAGTTTTTCAAAGAAAAAATGTACTGTAAATATGGTTTTGTTATTAATTGCACTTACTGTGAGGGAATCGGGTATTTCTGGCTATAACAGAATAGTTTTGCATATTTTATCATTTTAATTTATTTTCTTCTTTTATATCTTTTTCTGTAGCTAGGGTCGGTGGAAATAGCAGTTTGGTTTTGAGATTGTGATTAATGAAATGGGTCTAATTTCACAGAATACTTATGGAAAAACAAAATTTCAATAACAGTAAGCTGTCTAGGCAATTACCCTTTATTAATGCTCTGAAATATTTTGAAAATGTTTGACTGCTTAAACTGAATGTAATCATGAAGAGATTTGTACTCGAATTTCAGTTACCAGTTTAAAGTTGAGTTTAAAAAATATATATTCTTTCAAAACAGTTGCTTATATAATATAAAATTCCATTTGAACACACTATTTATAAAGAACAGTTAAACATTTAAGTTTAAATTAGATTTCTCTTACCTAAATTTTAAACCAATAATTTTTATGCCTTTTGCTTTCCTTGCATCTTTATATGAAGTATCTCTAATACTTGTGTTTGTAACAAAAGAAATGTAAATTCAATGTTGTTTTTGACTTCAGCAACAACCAGTAAAAAATTTCAAATTACACTCAGATAAAAAAAGGGGTGGGGATGGCTCAGTCGGTAGCGCGCCAGGCTCATAATCTGTAGTTCCCAGGTTCGAGTCCCAGCTGGGTCAGCGTTGAGATTTATCTCCGCAAAATTCCCCGCCCTGCCCACGGTCAGTAGGGGACACCGATGGGCTTGGAAAGGTCGCCGTCCGTCGGATGGGACGTTAAGACGTGGCCCCATGTGCGGGAGAGCCATACCCTGTGCACGTTAAAGAACACGCTGGATGGCCTTGACGGGAGACTACCATCTGTCTCCCAACAGCTGTTCCAGTGGGTCCCCTCCCCCAACCTTCTCTGAGCCTTCAGGGTCCATGTGACCTGGCCATTTAGCCCATGGTGTGCAAAAAAGTGCCGCTCAGAGGTAAAACAACCCAACCCAGATAAATAAAAGGCATAATTTTTAATTGATTAACTACGTTTAAAAAAGATTCTTGACAAAATTCATGCAAGTGTACCACAAAACAACTTATCAATGAAGAACAAATCAATCAGCATGTGTTAAAAGCTTTAGAACTGGAGAAAGTTAATATTTAGCTTTAAATATATATTTTAACTCAAATTTCATTACCTACATCTTACAAAAAATTATTGGCATATACTTTTAGATGCTAGTGAATGAAATAATGACAAAACAGTTAAGTGAGGACAATTCAGAGAAGACATTATAACTATTAAATCTGTTTTCCACACAGCATGTTAGAGTATTATTAACACGAAATTATTTTGCATAAAAAATTGCATTTTGTTTTATATTTTGGAAAACATCAAGTTTATAACATAAATAAGTCACCTCATGGTATTCCACAGTTTCTGGTTCCTGCCTGTCATAACGTTCATCATCGTCTTCTGACTCACTATCTAGCTCTGGTCCAATATAATTTCCAAATTCATCATACAAATCAGTATCCATGGCAAATTTGTGAAATTTTTGCCTGAAACATAATGAATATTAAAATATAATTAAATTTTTATGAAAAAGTCAAATCCTTTTTTTTAATTTTTTCTAAAGTTTGCATAATTTTTTCTAAAGTTTGCATAATATTTTGCTCTTTTGGAGTTACTATTCTATATTTAATATGTGTAAAAAATTAAAAAAATTTATATATCATAATTTATAAAATTTTACTTTTTATATAATATAATTTAACATCACAATTATGCTGTAATTAAAAGAACACTGTACTGCCTGATTATACCATTACATCCTTACTAGACTTACTTAAATCTGCTTGCATTACCTTTTAGAGCACTAAGCTCCAATACCATTTAAATGCTATGCCCTTTTTGTACTGGGATACTTAATTCTTTACCTTTCACAATCATGAAGGTGGACAAGTCTTTTTCAATACTTTAAGTTGTTAATTACCTGCTGGTTCACATGTCATTACTGTATATGTGAATTTTCTGACGAATGAATGCCGGTTGATGTGTTGTTCTGGATTTACAACTCTGTGCTGGCTGAGGCTTGTTTTCACTCTCCCACAGGCTCTTAGCACTCAAATCTGTCTTTGAAGAGAGTTGTCAGGGCTCCCAACTGCTTATTACTGCATTTTGGGCTCTTTTGCAGATATTCCTTATAATGGGGCAGTCAGGCATACATTTAACTTATAATTTAAAAAAGTTTTCAACATCATATAATGTAAAAGATAACAGCAATGTGTCGCCCCAACACTTGTGGGGCTTCTGCAGACACGTAAAAGCCTACAAAGCAAGTTAAATTTATTCAAACAGGCAACTATATAATTTTTCACATCATAGAAAAAAAGATAATAATAAATACCACCTCAAGCAGATGCTTGTCACAAAGGTTTAACAGGAGCCTGTCAGTTTATACGTCATAGTAAGTCTGTGAAAATGGCGAGATCTAAGCAGAAAAACAACACAAAGATCCATGCCTCACAAGGGACTTGAACTCGTCCCTTTGATCAGTAGCAAAGCGTGTTATCTACTAATTGATTGTTTTATGCAACTGTGATATTTATAAAATTAGGAACATCAATCCATTCTTTTGATGTTAATAAATATCAGATACCTGCTTTATATTACTAAGATGTTTATGCATGCTTCTTAAATATAAAGCCACAAAATACTATAATAGATAACGAACAATAAAAATAGTGTGTAAAAACATATCTTTCACAGATATACTTACCGATGTTATTATATTCAGCGTTAACGAAAAATATAAATTTTACAATGGTTAGCTAACATACACGCAACTACCAAGTGTCGGCAATTGTAACAGTTACGGATCCTTCAATGATGTTTTATTATACCATGCCAGTGGTCGAACGATTAACGTGACGAACAAAGTGGCTTAACGTAAATAGATCTGGGGTCATCATAAATGAAGTTTCCTTATCTTTTCACTTATTTTCTTTCTTTATACATTTAAGCTAAAAAATTTTCTTCAAATTGGGATAATAGGAAAAATTGATAACGAGCAACATTGCTATTTTTCATTTGCAACTGAAAGTCTTAGCGTTGACTGGTATTCCAAGGTCTTCACAGGAACGAAAAAGCTTTTTAAAAATGTTGAAAGTACAAAGAAGAACCTACTTTAAAAAATAAATCCAGTACAAGAAAAATTAATACTCAGAATTATAAGAAAAGATGACAATCAAAAGCTTCTAACTACGGATTATTCATGGTCTGGTTCAATGAATTAAGTGTTTGGTAAGTTTAAAGATAATTCATTTCAGCATTTCCAACGTATTAACAATGTAACAGTTTTTTTCTTAACTTTTGGTACAAAATAAAGTTATATCAAGCCCAGCTTATTTAAATTTTTAATTTTTTACGCAGTTCTAAAATCAAATTAGTATAAAAGTAAACTAATTTCTTTACATTATAATTTCAAGCCTTTTATTCAGTATTTAGTAATAAAAAATTAGTAACATTCAGGCTTTGAGTATTTTTTATGTATTTTTTTATTGTTGAGTTGTCCTTAGGGTTTAAAATGATATTACTCAAGAATTTTTCAATTTCCACAGATTATTTCCAGTACTTTTATAATTTATTAAGTTATTAGTTTAAATTTATTAATTAGTTTTAGAATCATGCAAGAATTAATCAGTAATAAATTCACAGATTACCTGTTAACATATAATTAAAGAAATGACTAGTGGAAAAAAATGGGGGGGGGGCTCAATCGGTAGCGCCCAGGCTCATAATCTGCAGTTCCCAGGTTCGAGTCCCAGCTGGGTCAGCGTTGAAATTTACCTCCACAAAATTCCTTGCCCTTCCCACAGTCAGCAGGGGACACTGCTGGACTTGGAAAGGCCGCCGTCCGTCGGATGGGGCGTTAAGCAGTGTCGCTGTGTGCGGGAGAGCCATATGCTGTGCTCGTTAAAGAATACGCTGGATGGCCTTGACGGGAGGCTACCATCTGTCTCCCATCAACTGTTCCTGTGGGTCCACTCCCCCAACTTTCTCTGAGCCTTTGGGGTCCATGTGACCTGGCCATTTAGCCCATGGTGTGCAAAAAAAAGTGATGCTCAGAGGTAAAACAACCTAACCGAAAAGCGGAAAAAATGATTCGCCGATGATTGGGTTCCTAACAGGGCTCGAAAATTTGAGCCCGATTTCATCTCTCGTAGGATCTCTAAAATAAAGCAGTTTCCGACGGCGAAAACTGCATTTTTCATTAAAAAAATGAACCGCGTGAATGTTGTGCGCATTTATGCTTTGCATTCATATTTTAATTACACAGTGAAATGACTTTAAGAAACAAAAGTGTAAATATGACTTATTTAAATTATATTAATATTATTTCATTATTTGGTACGATTCATGGTTGTCAGCAACCACTTCGCAAGGCATCATGAACTTTTTTACTTCCTTAAGCACTGTTTTCAGTGTTCGTAGCAGACAAGACTATGGAAATGGAAGTACAATCTCTAATATTATTACTTCCTTGGAAATTACATTTTTAAAAGATTTGTAATCAAATATATAACTCGACTAATATAGAAGATTGCTTAAAACTCTCTGAACATTTCAATTCTTCTGAAGGTTTTGTCTTTTTTGGTGAAATTACTACTTTATATTAAAATAAAAATTCCTCTCTGGTAGCTATTTGCTACCGAAGTCTGACAGAAGGCTAAAGAATATAATACGCTATAAAGAAAGACTATGAAGGAGATAAAGTTTCAGACACATAATTCAGAGATGCAATTTCCCTCGGCTTATCACCAAATACAACCGCTGGGCCAACTTCTGTTGGGCGAAAAAATTTTCATTTCAGCGCTGCCTAGTGGCCATTTTTTACAACATGTGGTTTACTCTAGGAACCATATGCGTAAATGATAACTCACGTTGTGCTACATCGGCTTGCTGTGTGATCGGATGGTTTGAAGAGCATTAGACGTGGTAGGATGGTGGAGAATGGATAACAACTGTGTGTGAGAACATTTTCATGTTAAAATTTCATGTGATATATGTGCTTTGAAATATTTTTTTCCTTCAGTAGCTACTTCTCGATTTCCAAATGAAAATTATTGGAAGGACGTATCTGTGTTTTTTTCACCAAATGCCATTTTTTATTGGATGTACCTTGGGTATTGCCTTGTCACTGATTGTCATGCCGTTAGTGGAAGAGCATTGCCTTTGGCACCGTAAAGAGTTGACGGCAAATGGGAGGAGCTTCAAGAGACCAATGTCTCAGTCTACACGTCCAGAAATGGTAGATGAATATGAACCCATTGTAAATCTTCGCGGTAAATCGAAGAAAACTATATCACGGCCCGAAAAATTGCAGATTGTCAGACCAAGGTATTATTCTACCGAGCTGGGCATTAAAGAAAAAATTTTTATTGGTATTCTTACAACACCGAGCACAGTAATGACTTTGGGATCAGCACTTAACAAAACGTTGTGGAAACACGCAAACAAAGTGGTATTTTTTGTAGAAGGAACAATACCACAGAATATTGCACTCGCTTCAGTTGTTGCATTTCCTGATAAGCGAGAAGTACTTGCTCCATTTCACATGCTTCAGTATATAGCTGATAATTTTATAAACGATTATGATTTTTTCTTTTTTGCTAAAGACACTACACACATTAGAGGGATGAAGCTCTACGATTTTGTAAGTCATATAAGCATCAGTCAGCATGTGCATGTTGGTCAACAAATCAGTGCTGATTCTTTATATTGCTCGCTGGATGCAGGTGTTCTGCTATCAAATAGTATCATGAAAAAAACTGTTCAAGACATCGAATGGTGTGTGCAGCATACATTTTCAGATCTCGGTAGTGACAATTTTGGAAGATGTATTCTTCATGGCACAAGTCAAGCATGTGTTTCTAAAATCCAGGTAATAATAACATAAAAGATACAAAAAACGAACTATTAAAAATAATTTGCTGATAAATTAATAGCTGGTCACATTATCAGGATTTAATTAACAGTAACCTTTGTTTTTTTATAATATCTACCATTTTACCATACTATATTGTCATTCAGTATTTTTATACAATAATTTTATCTTGTAATTTTAACCTTTTGATCAAGTTTATTTTTTAAGAAAATGCTAGAAATTTATGCTGAAGCAACTGATTAATAGAAAACGTCTGCTATATACCAACATAAAGAGTAATGGAATTTTAAGTATACAATTAAAAGACCTTCTTGCTCAAAAGTCCTACCCAAGTTACATTCTCCATCTCTTTTTTTTGTATATCTCTAATCATAAGTTGGTTTTTTTTTTTTTGCAATTTGTGTGTGAATGAAATGGGGGAAAAACACTAATGTGTATATAGTACCAGAAAAACTTGCAAACTGATTTCAAATGCTAAAGTTATTTTATGATTATTGTCTGCAAGATGTTACTTAAAGATAGTTCATGAAACCACATCATTATTCATATACCTAAAAACTAAATATACAGAGTCAAAAAGTATCAAACCTCCTGTTGTTTACAAATGGTTCAAGTTTTGATACCATAGCAAATTTAGAGAACAAACTGTTAAAAAGCAAAGTTTAGTTTACAATTATATGCACCAGTCTTTCCACACATCCTTAAAAGTTCCAGCAGCAAAATGCCTTTTGGTTAAGTTTGTTTCACAGAAAGACGTTGAGTTAACTCTTTCATTCAACTCCCACAATATTTAATCTTTTGAGGGCTGCAAATATATTTGTAGGAGATCACAATAGCTCAAAAGGATGAAAGTACTACTTACCTGACCACTTTTATGACTAATTTTCTCTGTTATTACCAGACTCAACACTTCAAATCAAAGATTTCATCTCAACTTGATTAACCAAAAACAGATTATACACATAATATGAGTTAGATTCTATTGGACCACTAGGGAATTTAAAACCACAGTTTCTTCCAAAGCTTTACTCATGGCATAACTGATCACCAGAGTAAGATGAAAGATTATAAAATCACTGCAAGCTTTACCAACCATGCACATTACATGGTGTTAACTAACTTTTCCAGGTATTCTATAGATTTGACAGTCAATCACAAATTATGTGATTAACAAAATGTTATCAACAAAATCAAAAGGCTTCTTGAAATCTACAAAATTGGTAACTACAGGTTTTTTGAAATTCTAAATATTGCTCATGGATATACCTGGAAGAAGAATTTTTTATTTTATAGCCCAATCACTTCTAAAGCCACACTGTTAATTTTAAAATTATCTATCAACCACACATCTAATTATGAACACAGTTATAGAAAAAAACTTTGCCAGGAATAAAAAGTTACAATACCATTATAATACAGTTTGTCAGGAACAAATACATGTTCCTGTATTTATACACTAGAAAATTATGTGCATGAATTTGTTGCCTCAGTGATTATCACAAGCACTGTGATTACTTTTCTCAAAAATAGCAATAATGATATCTCTAGTAGAATACTTAGATGTGAAAATTATGTTAATAGAAAATAACGATTAAACATTAGTCATCCCTATGATGACAGGAACATCACTAAAGCCTGGAAGCTAAAATAGTTAAAAGTTCTAATATGGTCAAGCAATATAAAAAGGCATTAAATACATAGTACATGCAAATATACATTGTAATTTATGAATAAAGATTAATTAATTACATCAGTTCTTTAGTTGCACATTGTTACCAAATGCTTTTTCCAATTGTCGAAACTTGTATTTTGTCTGCTGTCACTTATAATGTGTTTTAGAACCAAAAATGATTTTTCTACTTCAACAGAGCGCATACTTAACACGTTGACTACTGTATGAATTGTATATGATTTGCACTTGTTCTAGACTACTACGCCACGTGAATCATATTTGCTTCACATCTAGGTTTTTAGTTCAGGCCGTGTAGCTCCCCATGATTTTTACTATAATGAATTGCTTATGAGCAATAGGAAAGTGTGGCCCCATGAACAAGTCAACATGTTTAGTGCAGACAATACTGAACAATGAATAGACATGTTCCTGTATTTATATACTAGAATTACATGCATGAATTAGCAAAAAATAATGTATAAACTTAAGAAACCCAAAATCATGTATTTACCATGTAGCGCAGTGTGAAAATTTTTACCATATAAGGCCACACAGTGCACACATAATTCACACTTAACCCTTCCCAGGTCTAGCTATTTTATCACTGATCAGGCAAAAAAAAACTAAAACTTTTATTTGGCCAAATAACTAATGAAAGGGTTGGGTTGTTTTACCTCTGGGCGGCACTTTTTTGCACACCATGGGCTAAATAACCAGGTCACATGGACCCCGAAGGCTCAGAGAAGATTGGGGGAGGGGACCCACTGGAACAGCTGTTGGGAGACAGATGGTAGCCTCCCGTCAAGGCCATCCAGCATGTTCTTTAACGTGCACAGGGTATGGCTCTCCCGCACACGGGACCACGGCTTAACGTCCCATCCGACGGACAGCGGCCTTTCCAAGCCCATCGGTGTCCCCTACTGACCGTGGGCAGGGCGGGGAAATTGTGCGGAGATAGATCTCAACGCTGACCCAGCTGGGACTCGAACCTGGGAACTACAGATTACGAGCCTGGCGCGCTACCGACTGAGCCACCCCCGCCCACTAATGAAAGGAATTATAGCATGTTATATGCCAAATTAATCGGCATTTAATTCTGGATTTTCTGAAAACATTTAATGAAAAAGACGACAAGTTTTAGTTTGATGGGACTTTTTTTTTAGAGATATATAATAAGAAAATGCATCTGGCAATAAAATAAAAATTTATTTAAAAAACAGACAGAAATGATTGTAAGGCACATGAATGGAAAGGCTATTTCTGAATATCAAAAAATAATTTTCTTGTTTAAAGTAAAAGTAAGTCAACTTTAGAATACTTTTAATAAATAACTAATCAACAGAAATAGGTCATGTTATATGCCAAATTAAAGAGAATTTAATTCTGAATTTCATGGAAGTAAAAAAAAATAATTTTAATACACTTTTTACAGTGGCACACCAAAAAAGGTACATATTTCATAATTACTTCCAAAATCTTCCATTTTTAAAAATAGCAGTTTTTTTTATTATTAATATTTTTTTATCAGATGATTTTAGAAACTTAATGAAAAATTTGTTGATAATTGTTCAAATTAAACTTTTGAGCTTAAATCAAGTGATTGCTTCAATACATAATATTGACAATGCTGTATAATGCTTCAAAAATATGGCAATCAGATGGCTTTATCGAATTATTTATATTGTAGTTTAATAAAAGATGCATCAGATGAAAAAAGGAAATATTATTTTTCAAGTCTGAATTATGTATTTTTAAAAGACACATGCAAGATAATTTTCAAAGGCATTTTTATTTTAATTGAAGTTTCATGTGTTGTACAAAAAAGGTCTATAGATGTCCTTTATCCTGGAAGGGTTAAAAAGAGGTTGTGAATTTTTTTACATAAATTCATCATAAATAGTTGTTTCATTTGAGCCAAATACAAGAAAAGATAGCATGGCCTTGGGGGACTAAAATTCTTAACATTGTTGCAGTCAATGTGTTAAAAATTCTACTATTGAAGGATGAAAAGCTGCCACCCTCAGTTCATTCCTTTTCTCAAGCAAAATAATAGCTAGCAATTTCAAAAAGTGGGCACTATTAAAAAAAAAAAGTCATTTTGAATTAAATCTCTAACCAGATATTATTTGACAATCTGTGTTAAATAGGCTTCTTCCTTGTCAAAACTTCTAACAATTTCAGGATTTTGCTCAAATTTTCTGTGTAATATATAGCTGTTAACATCTGCATTCCAAAATAAATATTATCAGGATAGTATGAGGCAGCAGAGCTAGTTTAGATTCCATCTCAGAATAAGTGAACTCAAAAAAGATCTATATCTGCTGGTAAGCTGTGTATGGAGGGCGTTCAAAATGTTCTCGACATGTCTAGATTTGTGTTCATTCCTCCAAAGTTAACATGCTACAACTTATTTCAAAGCTTGTCTAAACGTATTAAAACAAATGTCATATTGTCATTTCTCTCTTCACTGGTGGCACGTAAAGTTCGATCTGTGCATTGTTATTTTTATCTATCAACTCATTTTTGTGTTTTATTCCATCATGCCAAAGCAGAGTCAGGGCAGTGGTGAAAAGCTGAGCAATTGTTATGCCATTCATTATATGAAGTTGTTCCAATGTAAGGAGACTGATCTTAGGTTGCTGATCAGGCTGCATAGTACCTACAATATCACTTGCTACATATCTTCCCATAGCACTTTTTGTCTCATTGTTGCAACTGAGAAACTTTCATTGTCTTTCAAATCTTTTATTATTTACATGACATCAGCATAACACAAATCCAAATACTTGTTCCATAATATTGATTAAATTATATATTTTTAAGCTAATAATGCTCAATTATGGCAGTTGTTGCAATAAACTGCTCTGAATTCAAATTGTGTTCAACAGAAGAAACAAAATTAAAATCTTGGAGGTTACTACTAAGCAGAGATAGGTTATATACCAAAATAAATAAAATATTTTTCTGAATAATAAATGGTATGATTCTAAAAACAGATAAAACACTCACAGGCATTCATTGGCATGGGTTTGCTTGCAGCATCCTTTTTAGGAAGTTCATATGTGAATTTTCATTTCAAGTAGTTGATCAGGTTTTGCTGTTGTGACAACAGTAAAATTTAATTAACCCTTAACGTGCCAGCTTTGTAGAGCAGAATTCACTCTGGTGGCCAGGTTAAATTTGAGGTGTTTTCTGAAGAGAAAAAAAAAACAACTATGAAACCTTATTCCAAAATAAATACTAGATAAAATTAGTCATGTCCTATACCAAAATAAAGAACATTTAATTGTGAATTTTTAGAAAATAAAATATGTGCAAAAAAAAAAGTATGCATACTAATTTTAATAGCATTTTTTAAAAACATTATAGTAAAAAAAAGAAGAGCAATTTTGTTCGATTTGAACCTCATTCTGAAACTACTAATGAACAAAATATGACAAGTAATATTTTAAACAAAAGAACATTTAATTCTACATATATAAATTGATGTTCCTCAAATATTTTAACAAACAGCAAAAGTTTTAAAAGATTGAAATATAGTAAAAATTGCAATGTTTTGATACATGCATTCTTATGAAATGATGCATATAACTTAAATAAAACATCCATTTTTATCAACTTTTATGCAATTCCAAAAGATTAAGAAAAAGTCAAATAGCAACAGTTCAAAGAATGTTCTACATGAAATTTTAGTTTGGAAACATTACCAGAATGAAGAAAATAACTGGAACACTGATGCGAAATTAAGTCTCAAAAATAGCTGCCACAGTAGTGTAATATTTTCTTTCTCAGCTTTACAGAACATCTAAATAATCAGGTAGCTTTTTTGTTATCAAATTTAATTCATAAATAGTCAAGATTAATTTTTAAAAATCTTAAAAGTGGATGGTTTCTATGGGTAAAAAAGTGGAAACTTGGAGCATATTCTCTTGGAAACTAGTTTCCACCGAATACGAGATTGAATTTTACTCTGGGAAACTATAATGTCTTCCAACACATTTAGGGTTAAACCACATTGGTAATAAAAGTAATTTAATTTTTTGTAGTAATTGTTCCAACCACAGTGGCATATTTTGAAAATTCTCTTGTTTCAGGAAATAGTTCTTTTGCAACCTGATGAATTCCATGAGCTAAACTTAATGGATTAATTACAAAAAAAAAGTAATATTTTTCTAGAAGCCTTCCCGACGTAAATTGGCATTAGTTGGAAAATTAGAAGCACACTGCGTGATTTATAGCCACAGTAATTCTAAAACTGATATACAAATCTTGGTGATAATTGAACTGTTGTTTTCTGAACTTTAATATAATAAACAAATTTAAATCTTTACGAGTGAATAAAGAATTAAGTCTCAAAAATAGCTGCCACAGCAGCGTAATATTTTCTTTTCAACTTTACAGAACATCTAAATAATCAGGTAGCTTTTTCATTATCAAATTTAATTTATAAATAGTCAAGATTAATTTTTAAAAATCTTAAAAATGGACAACTCTAATTTTATTTATTTCACAATTATCACTATTGGGAGATTTATGTCTCCTGTGTTACAGCTAGAGGTGCTAAAATAATTTGATGGTAATAGTTCGATTTAGGTGTGCAGTAAAAAGCTTAGGAATATTTACCACTACGGGAGGATAATCCTTGGCTGGTATACTCGCCGTAGTTGCTGCCAATCTCAATTGCTGCAGTTTTGCAGATGAACATTCCGTGCATCAGCAGACAGTGCCAACAACCACCCAGCAATGCTATCAGACTGGTGAACCAATGACTAGAGCACCGCAGCAACTGAGCATAAGCATCATCAACAACTGTGGCGAGCATACCAGCCAAGGATTATCCTCCCATAGCAGTAATTATTCCTAAGCTTTTAACTGCACACCTAAAACAAACTATTACCATCAAATTGTTTTAGCACCTCTAGCTGCAACACAGGAGATATAAATCTCCCAACAGTGATAATTATGAAATAAATCTGTTAAATAATCAAATCAATCTCCTCAAGCAACTGCTTGCCTCTGAGGTCTGACAGGAGCCTGTTACTAGTTAGTATAATATTACAGCCAGGATTTTTTTTTCTTCAAAATTCTAATCACAATATTTGTTTTGCAAGACTGCCTTGAAAAATATTGTTCAAACAGGAGGGCAGTGTATAAACCCATGAACCCCTCCTGCATTGGTTATACAATGTTTGAATCAGTTTATTTGCCAATGAAACTAAAATATTGTTTGAACTGACAGCATTGGGGTGGGAGTGGCTCAGTCAGTAGTGCACCAGGCTCATAATCTACAGTTCCCAGGTTCGAGTCCCAGCTGGATCAGCATTGAGATTTATCTCTGCAAAATTCCCCTGCCTACAATCTGTAGGGGATACCAATGGGCTTGGAAAGGCCACCCTCCATTGGATGGGATGTTAAGCCATGGCTCCCATGTGCAGAACCATAATCTGTGCACTTTAAAGAACACACTGGATGACTTTGATGGGAAGCTACCATCTGTCTCCCAACCACTGTTCAAATGGGTCCCTTGCCCCAAACTTTTCTGAGCCTTCGGGGTCCTTGTACCTGGCCATTTAGCCCATTGTGTGCAAAAAAAGTGTCAGAGGTAAAAAAAAAAACTAACAGTCTTCAGGTTTTTTTGTTCCATTCTAAACTATCTGGATATTTTTTAGATTCACAGGGCACTAAATTTCTATATATTTGTCAAAATAAGTATAAAACTTTTCACTATGTAGCTTCAAAAGGACTACCTTTGGCAACATTAAAGCACAACAATGATTGTATGAACAAATTATGATTTTCTTGATTTAATGTGCAGTCAGCAATAACTGTTTACATGCTTTCCCCTACATTTAAGCCAAAATTTAAGGCAACTAATTTTTCATCTCTTGCTATTTCAACATGCTGTTTAATCATAATCCCTTTAGGCTTTTTAACTACATTACTACTACATTACTTTTACTACATTATATATTCAATACTACTATGCTATCATATACAAAATAATTTCATTTTAGAAGCTTTCAAATGCATGTAACCATCCATATAATGAAAAGCACTTTATTGTCACATCAATCGGTAGAGTGCCAGGCTCGTAATCTGCCGTTCCCAGGTTCAAGTCCCACCTAGGACGAGCATTACAATTTATCTCCAAAATTACCCATCTTGCCCTCGATTAGTAGGGGACATCGATGGGCTTAGAAAAACCTCCATCCATCAGATGGGACATTAAGCTGTGACTCCTTGTGCAGCAGCTGAGTCAGCATTGAAATTTATCTCCGCAAAACTTCCTGCCCTCCCCACAGTCAGTCGGGGACACCGATGGGCTTGGAAAGGCCACCATCTGTCGGATGGGACATAAAATCATGGCCCCGTGTGCGGGAGAACCATACCCTGTGCACATTAAAGAACATGGTGGATGGCCTTGACAGGAGACTACCATCTGTCTTCTAACAGCTGTTCCAGTCAGTCCCCTCCCCCAACCTTCTCTGAGCCTTCGGAGTCCTTGTGACCTGGCCATTTAGCCCATTGTGTGCAAAAAATTCCGCTGAGAGGTAAAACAATCAACCAACCCCTTGTGCAGGAGAGCCATATCCTGTGACTTAAAAAAATAGGCTGGATGGCCTTGATGGGAGACTACTATCTGTCTCTTAACAGCTGTCCAGTGGATCCTTTCGCCCAAACCTTCTCTGAGCTCTCGAGATCCCTGTGATCTATCCATTTAGCTCATCGTGTGCAAAAAAAGTGCCACTCAGAGGTAAAATAGCCTAACTCACAAGTGCTCGGAGAAAGTGGGGAAAGGGATCCATTGGAGAGCTGTTACAAGACAGATTGAGGTCTTCTGTTCAGTCCACCCAATCTGTTCTTTATCATGCACAGGGATGGCTCTCCTATAGATGCTTTTGTAAATTGGTCATCTGATGGTTAACATAACTGATGATTTCCAAACTTATTAATGCTCTCTTTCTCACAGAAGATAGAATAGGATTATCTAGGAAATTTTCAGCACAAGCAGAGTTTGGATTCATACTTGGGAACATCAGATGATAAGCCTGCTGCACTGTCACTGAGCCAATTCCCTTCTCCTTAACTATCCTGTTAATACTATCATAAACAATACTAATATAACTAATTTCTTTTAGTCGGTCAGTCTCTAGCACACCAGGCTCATAATCTGTAGTTCCCAGGTTCAAGTTCCAGTTGAGGGTTACATATAATTAGTAACTCCTGTTTTATATAGCAAATGTGTTTATATTTAAATATATTAGTTAAATTACATCTTTTTTTTTTCCCCAGGGTAGATCTTTTGTATCGCATCATGTTTCAAAGTATAACAGTTTAGAGGCATCGATTTTGAAATCATCATGGCAGAAAGACCTAAAGAATGCAGTGACAGTGTATTCTATTTCAAATCAGGAGGAGCACTATTTACTTCACCATTATTTTTGCTACCAAGGACTTGCAGATAATCAGCAAGAAATACATGAAATTGAAGAAAAAATTGTAAATATCAGCCATATGCTTCCTGCTAATTCCAATAAAGTAAGCTGGCCTATTGGCATTGAGCCATCCTTTAAGCCTCATAATAGATTTGATGTCATTCAGTGGATTTATTTCAATGAAAGCCACAGTTTTCTACTTGATGAGTTGACAGTTATATCAGAATTAAAGGGCATCTATGACCTTGAAATTCAGGATATTTTGAAATCTGTAATCAATTGGGTAAGAAATAAATACAGTGATAAATATATTTTCCAGAAATTGATAAATGGTTATAAGAGATTTGATCCAACAAGAGGAATGGAATATGTATTGGATTTAGAATTTCTAGAAGATGAACGCGGGAAATCTATTGTGAAGAGATTAGATGCAGTTCGCCCAATTAATGAGGTAGAAATTATTCCAGTGCCTTTTGTTACAGAACATACAAGAATAATTCTGTTGCTAATTGTGCAAACAAGTGAACGCAGCAGTGCACTGAAATTTTTAGAAGATTATGCTAAAGCTTGCCTAGATAAACAAGACAACACCGTTCTTTTGTTAGTTTTCTTGTATGGCCCAGAAGATCCTGGTAAAGGTGACAAAGATGATGTGTTTGGAGCTCTGAAAGTTGCTGTTAATACCTACACCAACAAGTACAGAGCCATTGGTGCCAAAATTGCTTGGTTAAGTGTTCGAACAACAGGAAATGTTCCACCAGGCATTGCCATTATGGATCTTGTAGTTCGTAAACTAACGGCAGATTCAATGATACTATTGTGTCAGGTTGGGATGGAAATCCATCCAGAGTATCTAAATCGTGTAAGAATGAACACTATAATGCAGACCCAAGTATTTTTCCCTATTCCATTTGTACAGTATCATCCAGCTGTAGCATATAAACATTTGACACTTCCAGATGAGGTGGAAGTGAAGAAAGACCTTGGGCACTTTGATACGCAAAATTATGCCCACTCAAGTTTCTACCTCGCAGACTTTTTAGCCGCCCGAAAAACTATAGAAAGTAAAATACCAATTATTAAAAGTGATAAAGATCTGAAACATGAACTTTTGTACGATGTGAATTTTGGAATCTATGAGATGTTTTTAAAGTCTAAGTTAGTGCATGTGGTGCGTGCAGTTGAACCAGACCTCAGAATTCGATTTTCTATGCCTCTGTGCGAACCCAAATCCAACACTGAAGCTTATCGGCAATGCTTACGTAGCAGAGAAATCAGACTGGGCACAAAAGCCCAACTTGCTGCAGCTATTCTCTCCCACACTGAAAATGAAAGCAGTGTTAATATAGAACAAAATGCTGATTTATAGTGCTTGTAATAATAATAATACTCCATAGACTGATGAGTTAAAAGTTTTAAGATTGCTTTATTTTTGGATATATTTACACTTTTCACTGCCACCTTGGCTTTGCTATTGTTTACACTGTTACTTTTTCAAATGACTTATGTGAATATGTGCCTTTTTTGAACATATATAGTGCCAATTTAAATAAATTTTACAGCATAATCAAAAATATTTAATATGTTAAAACTTTGATCATGTATTTTCTAAGAGTTAATATTCTACAGTTTGAATTTGATTTAGAAAAATTATTTCATTAAATTATTCCATATGGCATACAATTTTATTATATTTCATAGATAAAAAAAAGTTGCAAAATAAAAATTTTATAAGTGTTTTTATGCACTTTTAGAAAAGCCTATAAAGATTTTTTTTTTGTTTTAATTCCCAGTGAAGTACTTGAAATGTAAAAAAGCAATTTTCTGTGTTCAAAAAATATATCTGTTAAGTAATTTCAGTCACATGCTGGTTCATTAGTCATTTTTAAATTAACACCTAGAGTGCAAAATTATTTACAGTAGCCAAACTTTTGAAATCAAATATTTCACAGGTTTAATGTGTGCAGTGCACTTGTGCAAGTCTTCAGATACTATGTAACAAGATATGCTTAATATGTACAATTCTTGAAAGCTGTAAATAGTTAAAAATTATGACAGTTTTTATTTGTGTTTATACGGTATTTTAAAACTGATTTTAAATGTTTTAGCTTTTTAATTCATATGATTCACCAATGACATAGTCATAGAAATAATGAGTACTATTTCATGATGAATGATATTAAACAAGTGTCACTGTGGCTGCACTCCAAAAGTAGCTGCAGTGTGTTTGTCTTGATGCATTAGTTGCAGTTTTAAATTATCTTTGACACTGCAACACAAAAATAAACTACATATCATATCTGCAATAAGCCATGAAATGTTTCTTAATAGTACCTTTCTCTCTTTTGTAAAAAAATAAGTTTATATTGTACAAGAAATAAAGGTTGGTGTCAAAATATCAAGTAGATAATGGCAAGAATATCTAATCATATCTACATAGTATCACAAAATATGGTGGGGGTGACTCAGTCGGTAATGCGCTAGGCTCGTCTTGAATTCATTCCCAGGTTCAAGTCCCAGCTGGGTCAGCGTTGAATATTTATCTCTGCGAAACTCCCCACCCTGCCCACAGTCAGTAGGAGGACACTGGTGGGCTTGGAAAGGCTGCTGTCCATTGGATGGGATGTTAAGCTGTGGCCCCGTGTGTGGGAGAGCCACACCCTCTGCACGTTAAAGAACAGGCTGGATGGCATTGACGGGAGCTACCACCTGTCTCCCAACAGCTGTTCCAGTGGGTCCTCTCCCCAACCTTCTCTGAGCTTTTGGGGTCCTTTTGACCTGGCCATTTAGCCCATTGTGTGCAAAAAAGTGCCGCTCAGAGGTAAAACAACTCGCATAAAAAATGAACAATTAAAAAGTGGAAAAAATGTGCAAGATTTGAATATAAATATTAAAGTAAGCTATAAAAAGAACTAGATAGTGTAAGAAATTCCTATATTTGTAATAATTCTAATATTGTATTTAACAGGTAAGTTAAAATCTTTACAGTAGTATCTTACTAATTACAATTTTTTGAAATAATATTCAGTGGCGTACCCAGAAAGTTTTAATTGGAGGAGGTTTGACAACTCTGATTTCCAACAACTTGCAAAATGTATTATTCAGAGGGTAAGAGATGGTGTGTGTTATGAACTCAAAGCCCCCAATCCCCTTTGATACACTACTGGTAGCAGTATCTCTTGTGAACAATTTTACCATTGGTGGTTAGAATTTAAAAATGCAAAGACAACATAACGGTGCACATCTAGGAGAAACCACAGAGGATCATGTATTCTCAGTTGGATATTTTGATAAGCAGTGCAGAGGGATTGTCCATAAATTACAATTGCTGTACAAGCTTTATATTCGATTTGAGAGGACATTGCTGATTCTGTTACCTTGCATTACATGGGATAGGGGGCATTACATAATGCTAAAATGCTGTACTTATTCCTCCAATAATTTTAGTTTTATGTTTCTAATGACAAAAATTAGCTAATTTTTTTATATTTCCTCATAAAACTAATTAGTACCATAGCATTTTGTGTATTGATTACTGAAGAAAACTGCCAAGTAAATGAGAGGATAAATTTGAGCTTAAACCAGTGTTAAGTAATTTTATGGACAAACCCAGAATACAAAAAAGATACGAACCACTGAAACAGAACCACTGAAACAGAGTCAGAATGGCAATTAAACCATGAGTTTACAATACTGAACCAAGAGTTATTTTTCTAAATTTGACCCATCTCTCTATCTAATTCAAGTTTTAAGTATGCAAATAAAAGTGGAAGAGATGAATCAGTTAAAAGACAGCATAAAATCATCTCAGTTAAAAGATAATAAATAATCCTTAAAATTGCACACCAACTGATAGAGATTATGGAGATTGATCCATTCATTAAAAAAAATTTAACTTATTAAAAGAAAATTAACTTGAAGAAAGCATTTGAAAAAAATAAGAAATCTTGAAACTCAATTTTATCTATATTCAAAAGGAAGGCATTACTTCATTATAAAGCTAGCTTATTCCTTCTCTACCAGTTTTCCATATAATATTTTGATACAGTTAGAAAGAAAACCACCCTGCAGTCCAGCTACATGGAAAAATAATCAACCTTTCCAATATTTTATTTCATGTTCATAAGGTTTCCAGGAACCTAACCTCGTGAATGGCGAGATATTATTGTGCATGTATAATAAGAGAAAACAATGGAAAGTAAGTTTTAAACACAATAGAACCTTGATTAACAGACCTTATGAAGGAAGAGATGGGATGATATGTTGAAAAGTCTGATATTCTAAAGGAAAAACATCAAAAATACAGTCTGTAAATGATAAAGAAAATGATTATAAATCAAGTATAATTAGAACTATAATTCACCCTGAATAACTCTCAAAAATAACTAACATAACCATAAGAATATTAGAAGGCAGTTGTAATAAAGTGCATAACTATTTTCATACAATCAAATGTTCTCATTTCACAAACACGAAATTTCTTCTGGAAAAATAGCATAATTTTTCTCTCCAAGATAAAATTTTTTGAAAACAGATTATGGTACATTAATCAGGGAAATGGGGATGGGTGGCATAACTTGCTACCAAATAATAATAAAAAAAAAATAAATACCCCCTCAAGCAGCTGCTTGCCACAGAGGTCTGACAGGAGCCTGTCAGTTTATATGCCATAGTATAGAAGGTCTGAGAGGATGGCAGGCCCTCAGCAGAAAACGACACAAACAGCCATGCCTTACCCGGGGCTCGAACCCGGTCCCTTAGATCAGTAGCCAAGCGTGCTAACCACCTGGCCATGGGACGGCTTGCTACCAAATACGGTGTTTAAAATTCTACTGCAAAAAAAAATTAAATCTGTGACTAAAGGTACTCATTTTACCCCCAAGAGAATAAATATTGTCATGTGCATTAGTACATTATGGTGCCAAGAATATCCAGGGGAAAAAAAGGTCAATTGCTTATGGTCAGTTAAATCAATGATCGAAGTTCAGTTTATCAAAATTTTACTGTAACTGACTTTAACCACAATTTAAAAGAGTTTTCCTGCCCCATTGTTACTGACTGCAGAGTCAAACTCGTAACTCTATAACTTCTTACATAAGCTTTTTAATGGAAGAAAGTGACTGAAGCCAAGATCTCATTAAAATCTAGGATTTTCAACAATATTCGTTCGGTTTCAAAGAGTTTCTGCAGTTTTAAATATTTAATAGTATGCCAGTTTAAGAAATGTATAGTTCAGAAATTTGTCTAAATAGTTCTTTGACTATTCAGCAATAACATGAATATGAATAAAGATTATTATTATTATTATGTAAGGTTTTTAGAACTGGTCTTTCTGTTGTTAAATATTCCAGCTTCTATAACTCTGAATATTGAATGATAAATTGTTAGAAATCTGCATTTAGATAAAATAACAATCGTGATCAAATCTATCTTCAGTTGCATATAAAAAATTAGTTAGGGAACTTGAAGTCTGATTCTTCATTGACAGAACATTAGGGATGTTTCTATTTTACTAACCCAATGCATGTATATTTTAATATTAATGGTAATATATATATATATACTTAAGTTTCATAACTTTTATTAAATATTTTTAATTCATTTCTCTTAATTTCAAAAAGTTATAGAACTGCATTTTTAATTGATTTGTATACTTATCACTGAAATTAATGAATTATTGCATGTGCAAGGTTTATTGCATTTTTAATCTATCCTTTGCATGAAAACTGTTTAAATGGTTCATTAAAGTTTTAGTCGCGCCATATTCATGTAAAATTGCCATAACGAAAGTACAATATTTATGTGTAATTGTAGTGTTAATCAGATTACCTCACTTGATTTCCATTCTGGAATTTTGTTTCACAAATATTCTATTGGTATACAGTGAAATCCCACAGTTATTGGTTCTTTTATATGGCCCCAACCAAAGCTCCAATACAAGAATTGTGTTATTCTTGTATTTAAGCATGTCCTTTTCATTCCAACACATACTACGTCTAAATTCAGTATTGAATAGTTTTTTTTCTTCCCAATTTTCTTTGTTCTACTTTCCCTTTGTCGTTAGTGCTTTTCATAATCATCATTATCATCCTCAAGCAGCCATGGGCTACGGAGGTCCAACCAGACCGCGCAGTTTAATTCTCCAAGCATATCTGTCCTGAACTTTTCAGTACAAAATAATTTTCATGGTTACATGAGCGTTTCAAACTTCCGTGCCTGCGTTGTTTAAATGTTTAAATTCGGGGGGGGGGGGGGGTTAGTCTATCTACTTGTTCTTGTATTCAAATTCTTGGGTGCATTAAGCATTTGGGAGCCCTGGAGCCAATAAAAAAAAATTAATAAAATAAATACCCCCCTCAAGCAGCTGCTTGCCACAGAAGTCTGACAGAAGCCTGTCAGTTTATATGCCACAGTAGGAGATCTGAGAGGATGGCAGGACCTCAGCAGAAAAACGACACACACACATCCATGCCTAATCCGGGGCTCGAACCCAGGTCCCTTAGATCAGTAGCCAAGCGTGCTAACCACTCGGCCACGGGACGGCGTGGAGCCAATATAGCAAAACTAAATTACCTTCGGCCCTAGTATGAAATATTCGAGTGGGTCCTTATAATATTTTTAAAAATTGGAGTATCTAGGGCACCGATACGTTTCACTTGTACCAATATTAGTTTTACTCCTTCCTGAAGCCAAATTCTGAATAGGAACTTTGTATGACACAGAGTTACAGTTGCATTTTTATGTTTATGACATACTGCAAGGTGTAACAAAAATTGCAGTATGTGTAAAATCATCGATTGGAACAAAAAAAATAAGAGTTCGTTAATTAAATAAATCAAGCGTTGTGTGTTAAGTTTCCATACCGGCAATAAATTAATAGTCTGTTTAATACGTAATATTTCAATTTATTCAACAATTTTTATATTTTAGTTGGGAAACAGATTGATGTTTTACAACTATAATATAATCAAGCAGGCGCTTCCATTAACGAATCTCGTTGGTTTAAGATACAAAAATGATCTTTTTGAGTCGTGTCTCCTAAGTACGTAAGTGAAAGTGATGCATAATTAATAAAATAGAAAAAAGTTGGATGGATACGCAGATAGCAAAGTGAAAGTATTAACTTTTTTTTTAAACAAAAAGAGCTAAAAAAATGCTGAGATCAGTTGCATTTTAAGTATAACTCAAAAATATATTTTAAAGCAAAGTTGATACATCTGTTAATACATCGATCACCCTTCGCAGGGGCAGACTTACTCATAAGCTATGAGGGGCCCTGAAAAAAAAATGCATTTGTAGTTTTACTGCATTGCGAAAAAAATTAATATTTAATCTGTTGTGCAAACACTGTTCATCTTTGCTTACTAATGCTAGAATGTTTTCACCACATCAATTTCGTGTTAATTTTTCAATGTCTCCCTCAATTAGCATGATTATATATATATATCGACCTTAGAATTTTTGGGGCCTCTTTGAATAGCTTAAAAAAATACCCCCTCAAGGAGCTGCTTGCCAAAGGTAACAGTCCAGCTTTGACCCTTCGTAACGTAGAGCCAGGAGAGTGTGGTAATGGTAATCTCTCCCCCAAAGGGGGCGTGGGTGGCTCAGTCGGTAGCGCGCCAGGCTCATAATCTGTAGTTCCCAGGTTCGAGTCCCATCTGGGTCAGCGTTGAGATTTATCTCCGCAAATTTTCTAGCCCTGCCCACGGTTAGTAGGGGATACCGATGGGCTTGGTAAAGGTAGGCGTCCGTCGTATGGTATGTTAAGCCGTGGCTCCGTGTGTGGGAGAGACACCTTGTGCACGTTAAAAAGAACACGCTGGATGGCCTTGACAGGAGGCTACCATCTGTCTCCCAACAGCTTTTCCAGTGGGTCCCCTCCCCCAATCTTCTCTGAGCCTTCGGGGTTCATGTGACTTGGCCATTTAGCCCATGGTGTGCAAAAAAGTGCCGTTCAGAGGTAAAACAACCCAACCCAAACTCTCCCCCAAAGACTAAGAGAAAGAGTCTGAGAGATCCATTGCACGGAGCCATATGTGCATCAGCATGCCTTAATTAATGCAATTGCATCGGTGATAGTAGCTTTCGGGTCATTGACACTTCTTGTACATTTTATCACCCCACAAGAAATGAATCGAGGCTTATAATGTCCGGAATAGGCTTCGCTTCATTGTCAACGGACCGAGTCCGCCCATTCTTTTTCAATAAAAAACGCTGTCAATTTCAACAAATTTCTTGTGCTGTGCTGCTATGAGATAGTGAGTTCTTCTTGAACTGAAGAACCCACTTGAACTTTGAACTTCGTTTCAAAAACTAACCTACACAGGTATGCTTCTTCTGTGATCTCGTCCTTCGAAAATCTGGCCTGTTTGTATGGCAACAGTGCCATCTACGTAGTTATAGCATACATTCAAAAACTCAAATTCTCTGATTTTTTGACTAACTTTTAACCCTACTTCATACACCAAAATTTAATCAAAAATATATAATTTAAAATTGTTTTGTTACTGAACGTTTTTCTCAAACAAACTTTAAATTTGCATTTCACTGTATAATATTTCCAGTTACCATATTTTGAAAATTTATAACTGGCAAAACTTCTTAGCATCGTTTATTGAAATAAGATCACTCAGTCTTCGTATGCATCTTTTTATATGTTAAAAGCACAAAAAAAGATCTGTCGAGTCAGATATGATAATATAGAATGAATGGAATTTTACAAACTACTGTATATAATAACTTCTTTTTTACTGTTTCTAATGATGTAAGCCTGAACTGGCATAGCGGTTAGGATCTAGCGACTGTCCCAGCAAGGTAAACTTTGTGTGGTAGCTCTAATTGAGGCAGTGATTACGGTCTTAGACCTGTAAAAACTAAGAGTAGCTACTAGAATTCTTTGCACCTATGTCCAAATCAAAAAGAGAAATTGAAGTTGGAAGTTGAAAAGAAAACATTTTTTTCTACAGTCTTTTGGTTTTGGCTTAAGTTTTTCTTGTGTACTATTGGTATGTAAGCTACAAAAAAAAATTGGAATACGAAAGTTTGAATAATAAACAACTTTTAAGTTTAATTTTTTTCAAGAATGTTATCCTTAAATTTCAAGTAACTGTAATCAGTTTTTTAAACTATTTTCACTAATAAAGTTATTGGATAATCAGTTCTAAATAACACTATTGGAAAGCTCACACTGAAAAGTTTATATTGGTGTTAAAAGTTCATATTGGTGTTTCGTTATATATTATAAATGTGTGTTTTTTAATATATGTGTATTGTTCTGCACTAGCAAGAAATCTCATTTTCCTACTAATGTTCATATTTATCGTATGCATTTTGTAAGTGCGAAATAAAAAACCAACTGCTGTCATTAACTGATGTTAAAGTAGCCAATTCAGTCAACCTGTTACAATTTTAAAATTATTGACAGTGCAAGTGACATGCTCTGCTGTTAATGTGTTGAAAAAAAACTTTTCACATCGTAAAGAACCTCATTTTGTGACTTGGCAGTATTTCTACTTCCCAAATGGAAAAACAACGAACAAAATTTCCCCATTTAAGTTTTTTCATGATAATTTTAACGTAAGTTTGGAATTTTTTTTACAAAAATTATAATATAACTTATAAATAAAAAACTTCTTAATCTCAACCATTTTAATTCCCTAGTATGCACAGAAGACTGAGAAAATAATGCACTCATTAATAGTGAGGCTTTGGTTTAATTTGTTTCATATCTGAGCAGCACGTCAACGGTTTTATGGAAACAACGGGACAGAATCCTTGAAATCGGGATTGTCCCGCAGAATTCGAGCACTTGGTCACTGTACATATGAAATGCCATAGGCCAGTGGTTCTCAGCCTTTTATTCTTCACGTATCCCCTGGAAATGTGTATGTAACTGGCGTACCCTTGTATAGATAGGATTGGATTGTTTTACCTCTGAACGGCACTTTTTTTGCACACCATGGGCTAAATGGCCAGGTCACAAGGACCTCGAAGGCTCAGAGTGGGTTGGGGGAGGAGACCTATTGAGACAGATGGTAGCCTCCCATCAAAGCCATCCAGTGTGTTCTTTAATGTGCGCAGGGTATGGCTCTCCCGCACACGGGGCCACGGCTTAACTTCCCATACGGTGGACTTTCCAAGCCCATCGGTGTCCCCTACTGACCGTGGGCAGGGCGGGGAATTTTGCGGAAATAAATCTCGAACCTGGGAACTACAGATTACGAGCCTGGCGCGCTACCAACTGAGCCACCCCCCGACCATATAGATAGGTAAAACTATAGTTATAGTATAACAATGATTATTTTTACTTTACTAGATCTAACGACTTTTGAGCTCTCACGGCGTACCTCAAAAATTTTTACCGCGTACCCCATGTTGAGAAACCCTAGCATAGGGGGCGGGGGTGGCTCAGTCGGTAGCGCGCCAGGCTCGTAATCTGTAGTTCCCAGGTTCGAGTCCCAGCTGGGTCAGCGTTGAGATTTATCTCCGCAAAATTCCCCGCCCTGCCCACGGTCAGTAGGGTACACCGATGGGCTTGGAAAGGCCGCCGTCCGTCGGATGGGACGTTAAGCCGTGGCCCCGTGTGCGGGAGAGCCATACCCTGTGCACGTTAAAGAACACGCTGGATGGCCTTCACGGGAGGCTACCATCTGTCTCCCAACAGCTGTTCCAGTGGGTCCCCTCCCCCAACCTTCTCTGAGCCTTCGGGGTCCATGTGACCTGGCCATTTAGCCCATGGTGTGCAAAAAAGTGCCGCTCAGAGGTAAAACAACCCAACCCAACCCCTAGCATAGACGACAAATGGTATCCAAGATTTTTGTTAGAGATGCTGAACCTAAAAATATTTTTGTAAAGGGTTGAATCTAAGGTTTTTTCTTGGATGACGTGAAAAAAAACTTGGCGCACCATATACAATAACATGCTCAAGTTCTGTAATGGGGGGTGGGCCTGTTTCGTATATACGTATTCATTCAAAGCAGTGCATTCGCTTCTTTTAACCATAGGAGGTGGTCAGCCTTTTTGAAAACGATGCTACCTGTGTTTTTAGCTCAGAAAACTAAAATTTTACAACTGATAATTTCATCGCTCACCGATTGGTGTCTTCGTTGCTGCAGATTAAATATAAGAGGTAGGAAATTCCCAATTTCTATATCTTTGCAAACTGCAGCCGCTTTAGTACCTTTTGACGCAATTTTAGCTAACAGCATTTTTCCTTGAACCTCGCCTGGGGATAGTTTTATCGTTTACTAATTTGTAGCTTTTAAAGATTTAAAATGGATGCTCAATATTTTAAGCACCCCCAATGAATACGCATCGAGAACCATGGTTTGATGCAATATATATATATATCCTTACTGCTCTTGCACCATAAAACCTCAAACCAGTTTTACCTTCACTTTAAGGCACTGCATGTTGCGGGGCGGGGGTGGCTCAGTCGGTAGCGCGTCAGGCTCGTAATCTGCAGTCCCAGCGTAGAGATTTATCTCTGCAAAACTCCCCGCCCTGCCCACGGTCAGTAGGGGACACCGATGGCCATTTAGTGCATTGTGTGCAAAAAAAGTGCCGCTCAGAGATAAAACAACCCAACAGCTGTTCCAGTGGTCCCCTCCCCCCAACTTTCTCCGGCCTTCGGGGTCCTTGTGACCTGGCCATTTAGCCCATTGTGTGCAAAAAAAGTGCCGCTCAAAGGTAAAGCAATCCAATATTAAAGAACACGCTGGATGGCCTTGACGGGAGGCTACCAGCTGTTTCCAGTGGGTCCCCTCCCCCAGCCTTCTCATAGCCTTTGGGGTCCTTGTGACCTGGCCATTTAGCCCATAGTGTGCAAAAAAGTGCCGCTCAGGTAAAACAACCCACTCATGTTGATTTTAGCTCTTACGGATTCTTAGTGTGAAGTTTAGTAATGTACTGCACCTTTAGGTTTTATGCAACCTGTTCTGCAGATATTTGCCTCTATATAGTGACTTTTACACCCTATATAGGCACGAGTGTTTTTGTTAACTGCATTCACATCATCGATTAATAGTAATCTCGAGCTTTTGTAGGGAAGATACGAATATAGATATTTTCTCAAATATATTCTATGCATTAGAAGTATAACTTTCTGAGACATCATAATACCGTGTCATTAAAGAAACGTTCACACAATTGAGAATTTCTACGTTAGAGACATTTCTAATTCTATAGAACAGTTGGCATGTAGTAAACTATACTTTATCGGAATTATGTGGAATTCGACCAGAATTCCCTGTCAGTGAATTTGTCATTTTTATTTTAAATATATCGTGCTGCAATCTACGATTGACGTGTAATAAAATAATAGCTATGTTTCATTCCCACAATGCATGTTAGAGAAACATTTTCACATGGAACACGCTTAATAGAGGCATGCTCCGCTTCGTTAACTGTTGAAAAAAGTTGTATTTTTTTTTCACAGATTTGAACTCCCCAGTGATTTCCAAAATTTTTGTCACTATTCCCATCCAGTCCCAAATTTCGCATATCTGTTTCTTCCATGCCAACTCATATTGGGGGCGGGGGTGGCTCAGTCGGTAGCGCGCCAGGCTCGTAATCTGTAGTTCCCAGGTTCGAGTCCCAGCTGGGTCAGTGTTGAGATTTATCTCCGCAAAATTCCCCCGCCCTGCCCACGGTCAGTAGGGGACACCGATGGGCTTGAAAAGGCCACCGTCCGTCGGATGGGACGTTAAGCCGTGGCCCCGTGTGTGGGAGAGCCATACCCTGTGCACGTTAAAGAACACGCTTGACGGGAGGCTACCATCTGTCTCCCAACAGCTGTTCCAGTGGGTCCCCTCCCCCAACCTTCTCTGAGCCTTCGGGGTCCTTGTGGCCTGGCCCATGGTGTGCAAAAAAGTGCCGCTCAGAGGTAAAACAATCCAATCCAATCAACTCATATTGCACTTAGAAATTCACATCCCCATCTACAATACAGAATTTCAAACCACAGACCACAAGTTTGAATTTTAACACTTTTCAAATTTCACTCCCCTAACCAAATACTTAATTATCCAATCGCAAATTTCTCACAAGAATTTTCCTTTTTACTATCCTGTAGTGCGATAAAAATTAAAAGTTTCTAACTATAATAAAAACCACATTTCAAATTTATAACCACTTTTGTTTTTCCTCTTAGATCAGAGGTTCCCAAACTTATTTATCCTACCGCCCCCTTTTCAGCAAAAAAATTACTCAACGCCCCCTTGGAAATCTACCTTCTTTAAGCAGTGACAAATTGGCGTTCTTTTGTGTATCTATATTTCTACCTACGTCCTACAACAGAGTAAAGAACGATGGTGTAAATAAGACACCTTGAAGTTTGAAATTATAAAATTATTTATTAAAATCAACCATAGTAACATTCGCATTACATACAGAAAATTAAGATAACGAAGGATGATTTTATGTGTTTATTTGCAAAATAAAGTAATCACTACGACTTTAACTCTATGTTACAAAACAGATGAAACATGTACGAACGGTTTTTCAAAATTTTCTTATCTTCCCTTCTTTCTTTATGCTTCCACCACCCCCCAATTGCACCTGAGGTTACTATCGACCCCCTGGATCGTTCCAGCGCCCACCAGGGGGCGGTATCGCCCACTTTGGGAAACATTGTCTTAGATGGTTTAAAAGATGTGTTGGCTTTGAACAACAATTTGTTAGTATAGTATTTGTAATCAAATGTGTTCTAAGTTCGTGATTAGTTATGCAACCAAAACGAGTCTATTAAAAAAATATTTACGAACCATTATTGACAATAAATGGTGGTGCTGTAATCTTTTGTAAATGCCACATAAATTTAATGTTACAAAAAAAGGAGAAAAATATTTTGTTAATGATTTGATTTTGTTCATTTTCTGTGAAAATGATATCCTGATCAAGTCCAGTTACAAACTATCTATATAAACCATAACCGTGGTTTGCCTATTGTAATTTCTTTCAGGCTGTTTTCTACTAGACAAAAAGTTTGGTTTTACCTACGTAAAAAGATTTGGTAACACAAATCAATAATTGGCTATTTATTTTAAATTTGTTACTATGTCTCTGTAATTGTAAGTGTTTTTGTTATTTCAAACTGTTCTGTGAACTGTTTTAATCTAATAATTATCAGCAATTCACCAAAAGTTAATGGGAAAAAGCATTTTTAATGTGCTTTGAATAATCCAACAGAATTAATTGGTGAAGTGATAATCGCACTGCTCAACCCTGTGACCCTATGCCATGTTAATCTAGATCTGCCATATTCCTCTTTCGTACTTTTAAAAAAGGAAAAAAATTGCAACAAATGTTAGTGCTATTTATTATCTGAAGTTATATATTATTATGTTATCACAAGAATCTCGTTCTTAATAACTTCTACTTTACGAAGTAAAATGCCAATGTTTTCTGATTCGAAAATATACAATTTTGATTAGATTTTTCTTAAAATGATAGTTTTGAAATGTTATCTTTGCTCACTGCGCATGTGCAAAGATGTGTCTTATTAGCAGTGGTATTTGAAATTTAATAACAGCAATTTTATGTTCGCTGTATGCTTTCGTTGATGATTAGCTGAATATGAATATGTTCATGGTATTAATTTTTGGCGTATTCTTACAAATGATTTTTTGTGTTTCTATAATTTCTGTTTCTCAAATTCTGTTAAAAAATTTTAGAATTGGATGAAAATATAATTTTACAGATAAATTAAAACTGTTGTTAAATATGCTTAAAATATCTGAAATTGACTGTTGTAATTAAATGTAAAGTGATCACTTATTGTTAATGTTTTGAAGCTAAGCACTACTTTGGTGGCAAATTTTATTTTTATAGATCGAATGAAAAGGTTTTTTAACGTCAAACACACCAGGAACACTTTTCTATTGAAATTAAATTTTTTGGTACAATCCGTTATACAGACCTACAGTTTCAGTGTGCTAATTTAGGCAGTTACTTCCGGTGATATACTTAAGAGTTACCAATTTAGTGTCGTAATCAGGATCTAAATTTTGGTAGAGCATTTTGATCTCGTCCATGACACACACTTCCCCCATCCTATTTCATAACACAGCTCAAAACATTAGATGTTAATGCATATATACAGGGTGAATCTGAAAAAGTGGGCAAATCTTTACGGGGTGGTAGAACGCAGCTATACGAGCAATATTCGTCATAGAAAGTATGTGCGGAACGCAAACGGCGAGCCGCTAGGTGGCGTTGGAAATGGTATAAAAGGGTCGGTCCTCGCACCCAACGGCATTTCTACCGTGGATTGCCGAGAGGATGGCTGGTTATACTAACCACGAAATGGCGGTTTTCAAACAAAATGGCAAATTCTTTGAGCATGTACCTCAATTACATTCCTGTTAATAAAATGTTTTCTGAAGCATCTCCTCTCCTTCTTGTGTTCATTCTTTAAATGTGACAGTGGAAAACTACCTTTTAACTTCTCACCGCTTGCGTTCCGACCATACATTCTATGACGAATATTGCTCGTATAGCTGCGTTCTACCACCCCTTAAAGTTTTGCCCACTTTTTCAGATTCACCCTGTATATAAGATAACGGCAAATCGCATTCAAAACTCCATAACTATTTTAATTTAAAGATGACTGTCTTCCTATATGCCCTAAAAAGTAGAAAATAAACCTTTTCAAAGGAAGATACGGCACCGGCAAACTGATGAATAAAATCGGCACCTTTTCTTCCTTTGAAGTGAGAACGAATTCAGTGACTGATTGCACCAACGATATAGGGGACGGGGGTGGCTCAGTCGGTAGCGCGTCAGGCTCGTAATCTGTGGTTCCCAGATTCGAGTCCCAGCTGGGTCAGCGTTGATATTTATCTCCGCAAAATTCCCCGCCCTGCCCCCGTCAGTAGGGGACACCGATGGGCTTGGAATAGGCCGCCGACTGTCGGATGGGACGTTTAGCCGTGGCTCCTGTGCGGGAGGGACATACTCTGTGCACGTTAAAGAACACACTGGATGCCTTCACGGGAGGCTACCATCTGTCTCCTAACACCTGTTTCAGTGGGTTCCTTCCCCCAACCTTCTCTGAGCCTTCGGGGTCCTTGTGACCTGGCCATTTAGCTCATAGTGTGCAAAAAAAAGTGCCGCTCAGAGGTAAAAGCCTCCCAACAGCTGTCCAGTGGGTGCCCTCCCAACTTTCGTGGGATCCTTGTGACCTGGCTATTTAGCCCATTGTGTGCAAAATACAGCTCAGAGATAAAACTGTTTACAGGTTCAAGTCACCCCTGTGCTGCATTAAGATTTTATTCTCTTACTCTTGTTCTCAGTGAGAAAGAAGACACACGAATTCTGTAAAGGCCGCCTCCTGTTAGATGTGGCATTGTGCCATACCCATTTTCCTTTTCTCCACAGGAATTTTTTCTGCATTCTCTCCGTTTAAAGGAAATGTACGCCTTCCTTCAATTTTGTTAACCACCAATTACAAACAGTACCATCAATCATTTTCATTCAACACTTTCACCTATTTCAATATTCTTACCCCATCCATCTCGCGGTTGCCCGCCAGGCTCGTAATCTGCGGTTCCAAGGTTCAAGTCCTAGCTGGAGCAGATTTGAAACTTATCTCCATAAAACTCTCGGTCAATAGGAGGCATCGATGGGTTTAGAAAGGCCGCCATCCGTCGGATTGAAAGTTAGCCGTGGTTCGTGTGTGGGAGAGAGCTATACCTGTGCACGTTAGTAATACAGCGGATGGCCTTGAAGGGAAGCTATCTGTCTCCTAACAGCTGTCCGGTGGGTCCCCTTCCCCAACCTTCTCGGGGAGGCAAAACAACTGTCGGTTCCTGGGGTTGGTAGAATATAATTGATCCACGGCTCCCACAGGTAAAGACGTAAGATTTTGATTTGTTCTGTATTGGGCTTTCAACGTTTGGGAATTGCAGCAAGATAACTAACTCCAAGTTTAAAACAACAACAAAGGGTTTATTATGGAAAATATATACAGTCTCTCCCTAAGCACTGACGTTGGCTACAACCATATTCGGATTAACAGGCTGCGACTCTACGCACCTAACAGAGGAAAACCTCTCTTGTGAATATCTTTTCATCGACCACCTCTACAAGTCTGCTCCAGCCAGCGCCTAATTCAGAACTGTTTTGACCTTCTCACGGGCCCTCTGATGTCTGGCGCTGACCCCTGTCCCACGGGATGGTCATTTGGCATTGCGCTCCTTGATCAATCGAGCTGGGCTAAAAAGGCGGGCTGATCACCGACGATCAGGTACCATAAACCTGTCTTGCTGATTACAGTAAGACATAGCTTAAGGGGCGGGGTGGCTCAGTCGGTAGCGCGTCAGGCTCGTAATCTGTAGTTCCCAGGTTCGAGTCCCAGCTGGGTCAGCGTTGAGATTTATCTCCGCAAAATTCCCCGCCCTGCCCATGGTCAGTAGGGGACACCGATGGGCTTGGAAAGGCCACCGTCCGTCGGATGGGACGTTAAGCCGTGGCCCCGTGTGCGGGAGAGCCGTACCCTGTGCACGTTAAAGAACACGCTGGATGGCCTTGACGGGAGGCTACCATCTGTCTCCCAACAGCTGTTCCAGTGGGTCCCCTCCCCCAACCTTCTCTGAGCCTTCGGGGTCCATGTGACCTGGCCATTTAGCCCATTGTGTGCAAAAAAGTGCCGCTCAGAGGTAAAACAACCGAACATAGCTTACGTCAGTGGTGGGAAAAGGAAACAGTTTCACATAAAGAATTACAAATACAAGGTCAAATACAATATATACATGAAATGGCAAAATTATATCCATGTATCGCATCGAAACCTGACAACAACCCACCCATAAAAGAAATAAATACCTCCTCAAGCAGCTGCTTGCCCAGAGGTCTGTCATCAGTTTATATGCCATAGTAGAAGATCTGCGAGGAAGGCGGGACCTCAGCAGAAAAACAACACAAACATCCTTGCCTTACCCGGGGCTCGAACCCGGGTCCATTTGATCAGCAGCCAAGTGCGCTAACCACTCTCGGCCACCCTCCTTGAGTTAACTTCCGGGACAGTCACTTTACGGATTCTTAGTTAATTGTGGCCAACATTTTCTTGAGTGTCAACTCTCATACTATAAGAAATTTCCTTGCTATTTTAAATGAATAAAGAAGTCCATGCTACAATATTTTCTGAAACATTTTTGTACAGTCGCTCAAAAAAATATCCGAACACTATGGTTGATTACAGAATTCAGAAAAAATATTTGGCAACGATTTTTTTAGAAATTATATCCATATATGTACATATGTTTTCGCCATTTTTCGTTATGCCTTTGCTAATAAGCTGCCATAATTTAAATGCTAGAATTTCTTATGATCTTAAGTTGGAATTGTAAATAGAATCTCTTCTGAAACTGTAAATACAATCTGAGATCCCATGAAACTTAGCATTTCATTTGATTTGTATGTACGTAGAGAACTTTAAAGTATTACTGCAGAGATTAATAACATTTGCTGGAACTTAATGTTTTCAGGGAATGTCTTACTATTCCGTGTTACAGACTAACCATTTTTGAAAAGAAATTGTTGAATCCTAAAAAAAGAGTAAAAATTGAGTGCAGTTTTTCTCAAAGCTTCATCTTAGTGCCCAAATTACTGTTCGACTAAAGAACTGTCCTTCAAAATTGTGGGGGTGGCTCAGTAGGTAGCGCGCCAGGCTCGTAATCTGCAATTCCCAGGTTCGAGTCATTTAGCCCGTGGTGGTGCAAAAAAGTGCCGTTCAGAGGTAAAACAACCCAACATTAAAGAACACGCTGGATGGCCTTGACGGGAGGCTACTATATGTCTCCCAACAGCTGTTCCAGTGGGTCCCCTCCCCAACCTTCTCGGAGCCTTCGGGGTCCTTGTGCCATGGCCATTTAGCCCATTGGTGTGCAAAAAAGTGCCGCTCAGAGGTAGAACAACCCAACCCTTCAAAATTGGAGCTTTGAGAACTAGTGGCCTAACAAGATTAGCATTTAAAGTTTTTAACACATAAACTTATTGATGATTTGTAAAGTCTAGTAATATCGGTAAAGCATCTACCTAAGATTAAATAATGGATATTTTACAGTGGACATTTAAATTTAGTACTGTTAAGGAGTCCAAGCTTCCAAGTCACCCAATGCTACTACATAATGATTACTCCTGGTCAAAGATTTTTTTAAAAAAGAGCAATTGTCATGACAGTGTAAGTTTGTTTATGTGAAACTGCATTGGTTGGACAAAAGTCAAAACAAAATGTTCCTACTGTTATTCGTTGTTTTGTAAAAGGCCTTATCAGTGGATTTTGTTAATCACATAAGATTGTTATCAAAAACTATGAAACTGTTCGAGATTGGTTTCAACAGAAAGGCATGATGTTCTGTTTGTTAAAACTAACGCCTTTTTAGAAACATATCTTTGAATGATTCCTAAGACAGAGTAACTTATTTGTGAAGATCATATCCGAGAATGTCGTTGGTGCTCTGTAAAAGAAATAAAACTATTTTGTTACTAGTTAATCAGATTGAATTCTTTATTTCTGTGTAATTAATCTGGGGTAAAGTGTGGGAAAGGAAAAGAATTCTCTGAAAGGGCACAAATGAATTTAAAAAAAAAAAAAAATACCCCTCAAGCAGCTGCTTGCCACAGAGGTCCCAGGTTCGAGTCCCAGCTGGGTCAGCGTTGAGATTTATCTCCGCAAAATTCCCCGCCCTGCCCACGGTCAGTAGGGGACACCGATGGGCTTGGAAAGGCCGCCGTCCGTCGGATGGGACGTTAAGCCGTGGCCCCGTGTGCGGGAGAGCCATACCCTGTGCACGTTAAAGAACACGCTGGATGGCCTTGACGGGAGGCTACCATCTGTCTCCCAACAGCTGTTCCAGTGGGTCCCCTCCCTCAACCTTCTCTGAGCCTTCGGGGTCCATGTGACCTGGCCATTTAGCCCATGGTGTGCAAAAAAGTGCCGCTCAGAGGTAAAACAACCCAACCCAACCCATTGCCACAGAGGTCTGACAGGAGCCTGCCAGTTTATATGCCATAGTAGAAGGTCTGTGAGGATGGCAGGACCTCAGCAGAAAAAACGGCACATCCATGCCTTACCCGGGGCTCGAATCCAGGTCCCTTAGAGGGGCGGGGGTGGCTCAGTCGGTAGCGCGCCAGGCTCGTAATCTGTAGTTCCCAGGTTCGAGTCCCAGCTGGGTCAGCGTTGAGATTTATCTCCGCAAAAAATTCCCCGCCCTGCCCACGGTCAGTAGGGGACACCGATGGGCTTGAAAAGGCCGCCGTCCGTCGGATGGGACGTTAAGCCGTGGCCCCGTGTATGGGAGAGCCATACCCTGTGCACGTTAAAGAACACGCTGGATGGCCTTGACGGGAGGCTACCATCTGTCTCCTAACAGCTGTTCCAGTGGGTCCCCTCCCCCAACCTTCTCTGAGCCTTCGGGGTCCATGTGACCTGGCCATTTAGCCCATGGTGTGCAAAAAAGTGCCGCTCAGAGGTAAAACAACCCAACCCAGGTCCCTTAGATCAGTAGCCAAAGCGCGCTAACCATTCGACCATGGGACGGTACAAATGAATTACCTTTTCAAAATTGGTACAATTGGAAATAAAAAAAAAAAAAAAAAATAATAATAATATAAAAAATAAAACAGGGAAAACTACCTTCAACTGCAACCGCCCTAACAAATTCTTAATTAATTTCCATATTATATCAATGGGATTCTAACTATAAAGCTCTATAACAGGGGGAGGAGGATGGCTCAGTGGTAGCGCGCCAGGCTCATAATCTGCAGTTCCCAGATTCGAGTCCCAGCTGGTATTTATCGCCGCAAAACTCCCCGCTCTGCCCACGGTCAGTAGGGGACACAGATGGGCTTGAAAAGGCCGCCGTTCTGTTTCAGTGGGTCCCCTCTCCCAACTTTCTCTGAGCCTTCGGGGTCCTTTTGACATGGCCATTTACCCATTGTGTGCAAAAAAGGTAAAACAACCCAACATTAAAGAACACGCTGGATGGCCTTGACGGGAGGCTGCCATCTGTCTCCCAGCAGTTGTTCCAGTGGGTCCCCTCTCCCAACCTTCTCTGAGCCTTCGGGGTCCTTGTGACATGACCATTTAGCCCATTGTGTGCAAAAAAAGTGCCGATCAGAGGTAAAACAACCAACCAACCTTAGTTCATCGGACACACCTAATAGCAAAACATTCTGCAATGATAGTATTTCTAAATTCAGTTTTATTAAAAAACCTTAGCTCAAAAACTGTTTTTCAATCTGTTTTTAAGGACAGATTTGCTAATTCGGTTGCGGGCCAGGCACTCTAACTTTTCAAAACCCGTCTGGACATTTTGCCACCTTATGTCATAATATTTGCTACTCGTACAAGTCTCAGTGGCCTTCAGGAAAGCTCGTGGTGGGACGTTTGTTCCTATGGACAACCATCGTCAAAACAGTTCACATAACTAGGTTGTTGAAGGCTGTCTATTTACCCTGACCGATAGGGGGCAACTTACCTCGTTCACCAATCTATTTAAAATAGACGCTAAGAGTCTGATTAATAAATTAATACAACCGTTTTAATTAAAAGTCATTATATATTACTCACGATACATCAAAGAAATCAAAACAAATTTCCGGTTACACGCCCTTGTGCTGTATTGAAGGTCGACCCTTCCTAGATTGGCAGTTTAATGGCTGCCATTATGCAGACGCTAAAACGTGACATTGAAACGACTCCGAGTTCAGAAAACAATTCCAAACATGTTTTTAAACACGTCATTCTTCATTGCGAGTTGTACAGGTGACTGGAAGATAATGGTTATAGAAGGATGTAATTTACCGGCAAATCTCGATTCCAACTCTGCTTCTGCGGTTTAAAATATTAATCACGCTTGGCCTTGAGCTTCCTCCAACAGAGTGCTTCACTAGAGTTAATTAATGAGTTTATATGCAGCACAAGGAGGACAGAAGAAGAAACAAATCGTCCGGTTCAGTTACATTTTACGTCTGCGTCGTTAGGCAGTAGTTTCTTGGCCTTTTCCGGAGTTTTTATAAACAGATTTACAGTCGCTCAGAAAAAATATCCGAACAATATGGTTGATTACTGCCGTCCCGTGGCCGAGTGGTTAGTGCGCTTGGCTACTGATCTACGGGACCTGGGTTCGAGTCCCGGGTAAGGCATGGATATATGTGTTGTTTTCTACTGAGGTTCTGCCATCCTCTCAGATCTTCTACTGTGGCATATAAACTGACAGGCTCCTGTCAGACATCTGTGACAAGCAGCTGCTTGAGGGGGTATTATATATGTTATTAGTAATTTCAGTTCACTATCCCTTGGCCGAGTGGCTAGCGCGCTTGGCTACTGATCTAAGGGACCTGGGTTCGAGCCCCGGGTGAGGCATGGCTGTTTGTGTCGTTTTTCTGCTGAGGTCTGGCATATAAACTGACAGTCTCCTGTCAGACCTCTGTGGCAAGCAGCTGCTTGACGGGATATTTTTTTTTTATGGTTGATTACAGAATTCAGAAAAAATATCTTAGAAATTAGTCATCTGGCAACCTTCGTGTTACGTAACACGAAGGTTGCCAGATCACTAATTTCTAAAAAAAAATTGTTGCCAGATATGTTTTCTGAATTCTGATATTATTCGGATATTTTTTTTTTGAGCGACTGTATAAACTGGGTTGGGTTGTTTTACCTCTGAGCGGCACTTTTTTGCACACCATGGGCTAAATGGCCAGGTCACATGGACCCCGAAGGCTCAGAGAAGGTTGGGGGAGGGGACCCACTGGAACAGCTGTTGGGACACAGATGGTAGCCTCCCGTCAAGGCCATCCAGCGTGTTCTTTAACGTGCACAGGGTATGGCTCTCCCGCACACGGGGCCACGGCTTAACGTCCCATCCGACGGACGGCGGCCTTTCCAAGCCCATCGGTGTCCCCTACTGACCGTGGGCAGGGCGGGGAATTTTGCGGAGATAAATCTCAACGCTGACCCAGCTGGGACTCGAACCTGGGAACTACAGATTACGAGCCTGGCGCGCTACCGACTGAGCCACCCCCGCCCCTGTATAAACTGACAGGCTCCTGTCAGACCTCTGTGGCAAGTAGCTGCTTGAGGGGGTATTTAATTTTATTTTTATTCCAGTAATTCTTACGTAACAAAGGGATTGTTTTACATCCTGAGCGACATTTTTTTTTGCACACAATATGCAAAATGACCAGAATCACACCTATTGGTTGGAAAGTCCGTCGGATGGGACCTATAGCCGTGGTCCTATGTGTGGGAGAGCCATACGCTGTGAACATTAAAGAACACGCTGGATGGCCTTGACGGCACACAGCTGTCCAATGGGTCCCCTTCCCAAACTTTCTGGGGTGGGGGTGGCTCAGTCGGTAGCGCGCCAGGCTCGGAATCTGCAGTTCCCTGGTTGAGTCCAAACTGGGTCAGCGTTGAGATTTATCTCCGCATTATTCTCCGCCCTGCCCACGGTCAGTAGGGGACACCGATGGGCTTGGGAAGGCCGCCGTCCGTCGAATGGTACGTTAAGCCGTGGTTCCGTATGCGGGAGAGCCATACCCTGTGCACGTTAAAGAACACGCTGGATGGACTTGACCGGAGGCTACCATCTGTCTCCCAACAACTGTTCCAGTGGGTTTCCTCCCCCAACCTCTGAGCCGTCGGGGTCCATGTGGCCTGGTCATTTAGCCCATGGTGTGTAAAAAAAGTGCCGCTCAGATATGAAACAACCCAACTCTTGCCCCTCCCTTTTAGAGGGAAGGACAGGTTCGTAATTTGCAGTTCCCAGGTTCGAGTCCCGCCTGGACTAGAGTTAATATTTATTCCCGAAAAACTGCCGTCAGCAGGGGAGACCGATGGGCTTGGAAAGTCCGTCGGATGGGACCTAGAGTCGGGTCCTCTCCTCCCAAACTTCTCGGGGTCCTTGTGACCTGGCCGTTTAGCCCGTTGTGTGCAAAAAAAAATGCATCCAGAGGTAAAACCTCTCCCCTTTACCTTTTTGCTGCCCTTGCCATATTTTTTTCTACATCCGCGTTGAAAGGAACTCCAGGGTTCAGAGAAGATCGGTGGAGGGGATTTACTGGACAGTTGTTAAGAGAACTGATGGGAGTCTCTCGTCAAGGCCGCTAAGCTATAGGAATTGAGGCAACTGCGCAATCTCGTAGTCTCCCCATTACTTCTCCAGTTGGGGCGGGGGTGGCTCAGTCGGTAGCGCGCCAGGCTCGTAATCTGTAGTTCCCAGGTTCGAGTCCCAGCTGGGTCAGCGTTGAGATTTATCTCCGCAAAATTTCCCCGCCCTGCCCACGGTCAGTAGGGGACACCAATGGGCTTGAAAAGGCCGCCGTCCGTCGGATGGGACGTTAAGCCGTGGCCCCGTGTGCGGGAGAGCCATACCCTGTGCACGTTAAAGAACACGCTGGATGGCCTTGACGGGAGGCTACCATCTGTCTCCCAACAGCTGTTCCAGTGGGTCCCCTCCCCCAACCTTCTCTGAGCCTTCGGGGTCCATGTGACCTTGCCATTTAGCCCATGGTGTGCAAAAAAGTGCCGCTCAGAGGTAAAACAACCCAACCCAACCCAACTTCTCCAGTTGCCACTGATGCTACCACGAAACAAAATATATCTAGACACATATTAAACTAAATGAGGGAATATGAACTTAAATGGCTTCTTGTTGATCGTACATCTGATGAATAAATCCTCTGCGTAATTAGCCAAAGAAACAGATTTTAATTCGCCTGTTCCGTTTGCTCCTTATTAGCAGACGATATCCCTAGACAACTTCCGGCGGCACTCGCATGTGCTGCTTATTTGCACTCCTAATGCTTCCGCTGCTTTGCCCGAGCACGTGCTACCGTCACGTCACAAGAGGGCTGAAGAAGGAAGCAACAAAGGCGCCCTCTGTATGTTGACGCAGTAAAGCGCCAATTCCCCTGAATGGGTGCGTTGTGGTCGGAATCCGTAATCAGTCGTCAGTAAAGGAAACCAAAGATGTGAAGGAGAAACTTTCGCGTTTAAAGTTAGAAAGGAAATTCAAATTTCCGCAATCTCTGGCGCACCCAGAAAGTTGTTTATTTGTAACTGTGATAATTGGACTGTTTTTTTGTGTTCTAATCTGGAATAGATAGGCAATGACATAATTAGGAGGGCGGGGGTGACTCAGTCGGTAGCGCTCCAGGCTCGTAATCTGCTAGTTCCCAGGTTCGAGTCCCAGCTGGGTCAGCGTTGAGATTTATCTCCGCAAAATTCCCTGCCCATGATCAGTAGGGGACACCGATGGGCTTGGAAAGGCGGCCGTTCGTCAGATAGGACGTTTAGCCGTGGTCCCGTGTGTGGGAGAGCCATACCCTGTGCATGTTAAAGAACACGCTGGATGGCCTTGACGGGAGGCTACCATCTGTCTCCCAAAAGCTGTTCAAGTGGGTCTTCTCCCCCAACCTTCTGCTGAGCCTTCGGGGTCCATGTGACCTGGCCATTGTTTACAAAAAAGATTGTGTACCTACCCGACAGACGCGGCCTTTCCAAGCCCATTGGTGTCCCCTACTGACCGTGGGTCAAGGAGGGAAATTTTTCGGAGATAAATCTCAACATTGACAACTGCAGATTACAAGCCTGACGTGCTACCGACTGAGCCACTCCCGCCCTAGGATTTCCAATGCAATGTAACATTTTTCCCTCCTTTTTACAGGTCTTTAAAATTTTCTTAATGCATTAAATATAAATAAGTTTAAGAACTCGTTTAATGCCTCTATTATTTCCCATGATTGAAGCTTTCATTTGATACTGGCCACCGTGTTGCAAATATTGAGTAAAACATCTGCTTTAATTAATTCACATAAAACCGACCAATAAACGATAATAAGTAACAAAACAATTCGTGTCATGCAATTAGAGATCCGACACGCGCGCGGCGGGGATGGCTCAGTCGGTAGCACGCCAGGCTCGTAATCTGCAGTTCACAGGTTCGAGTCCCAGCTGGGTCAGCGTTGAGATTTATCTCCGCAAACTCCTCGCCCTGCCTACGGTCAGTGGGAGACACCGATGGGCTTAGAAAGGCAGCCGTCCATCGGATGGGGCATTAGGCTGTTCTGTGTGCGGGAGAGTCATACCCTGTGCATGTTAAAGAACACGCTGGATGGCCTTGACGGGAGGCTACCATCTTTCTCCCAACAGCTGTTCCAGTGGGTCCCCTCCCCCAACCTTCTCTGAGCCTTCGGGGTTCATGTGACCTGGCCATTTAGCCCATGGTGTGCAAAAAAAGTGCCGCTCAGAGGTAAAACAACCCAACGTTAAAGAACACGCTGGATGGCCTTGACGGGAGGCTACCATCTTTCTCCCAACAGCTGTTCCAGTGGGTCCCCTCCCCCAACCTTCTCTGAGCCTTCGGGGTTCATGTGACCTGGCCATTTAGCCCATGGTGTGCAAAAAAAGTGCCGCTCAGAGGTAAAACAACCCAACGTTAAAGGACACGCTGGATGGCCTTGACGGGAGGCTACCATCTTTCTCCCAACAGCTGTTCCAGTGGATCCCCTCCCCCAACCTTCTCTGAGCCTTCGGGGTCCATGTGACCTGGCCATTTAGCCCATGGTGTGCAAAAAAAGTGCCGCTCAGAGGTAAAACAACCCAACGTTAAAGAACACGCTGGATGGCCTTGACGGGAGGCTACCATCTTTCTCCCAACAGCTGTTCCAGTGGGTCCCCTCCCACAACCTTCTCTGAGCCTTCGGGGTCCATGTGACCTGGCCATTTAGCCCATGGTGTGCAAAAAAAGTGCCGCTCAGAGGTAAAACAACCCAACGTTAAAGAACACGCTGGATGGCCTTGACGGGAGGCTACCATCTTTCTCCCAACAGCTGTTCCAGTGGGTCCCCTCCCCCAACCTTCTCTGAGCCTTCGGGGTTCATGTGACCTGGCCATTTAGCCCATGGTGTGCAAAAAAAGTGCCGCTCAGAGGTAAAACAACCCAATGTTAAAGAACACGATGGATGGCCTTGACGGGAGGCTATCATCTGTCTCCCAACAGCTGTTCCAGTGGGTTCCCTCCCCCAACCTTCTCTGAACCTTCGGGGTTCATGTGACCTGGCTATTTAGCCCCATGGTGTGCAAAAAAGTGCCGCTCAGAAGTAAAACAACCCAAAACCCGACACGTGCAATTAACGCTCATACAAACAACTCGACTCTCGTCGGTTGCTTCCTACTCTCGTATCGATTCCCAGCTTCCACTGACTGCTCCATCGCCATCTACGAATACTCAACATTAAGTAGCGTGCTTAATTAGTCAATCTAATAATAGCTGTCGCAAGATAAAAACAATGTCGTAGGCCAGAAGGAAGTTAAAGCGGCCAAGTCAAGCTCAACCATGCCAACGGTCTTTAAAGCCCACCAGACAATACTGAATGCACGAGACAGAAAAAAACATCTTGCTACAAGATCTGGGTCAGTCTGCTGCTCTGCCTGCAACAGAGTCAACTTTCCTCATGGCCTGACGTTCGCCGTCTATCATGTGACGTATTCATGTCCCCACGTCACTTCCTGCACTTTCCGTGCCCATGAGTCAGTGACAGTTCGAGGTGGAGGTGGTGACGGATCAAGAAAAGATAAAAATAGATTTTTTCGGTGGATGCCAGAGAGCAAGGAACCGTTGAAAATTATTTTGACTGCTCCCTATGTTACGTTTAGACAGACAGAAATATCTAAATGTTGGGTCTGTCCGTTTACTGCATGTCGTGAGAATAGGTTTTTGTAAAAAATTAGGTTGGGTTGGGTTGTTTTACCTCTGAGAGGCACTTTTTTGCACACCATGGGCTAAATGGCCAGGCCTCAAGGACCCCGAAGGCTCAGAGAAGGTTGGGGGAGGGGACCCACTGGAACAGCTGTTGGGAGACAGATGGTAGCCTCCCGTCAAGGCCATCCAGCGTGTTCTTTAACGTGCACAGGGTATGGCTCTCCCGCACACGGGGCCACGGCTTAACGTCCCATCCGACGGACGGCGGCCTTTCCATAAAAAATTAGGACTTAAAAAAAGTGTTTCCTTAATTAGTAATAGCTGTATATTCCTTAATCGCTTCCTCAGCCACGAGGCAAAACTTTTTACTCTAAATAAGAATTTTTCGAAACTTCTATTTGGCTCAATCTTTTTTTCAAACGAATTATGGAAGAATTCAGTGGCGTGATGAGGCTATTCGTATTGGTCGAAGCAATTAGTGTTAAAACCTCTAATAGGAATGATTGGGTTGTTTCAACTCTGAGCCAAGAACGTACCCGTGTGGAGTGGCTCAGTCGGTAGCGCGCCCGGCTCGTAATCTGAAGTGCTCAAGTTCGAGTCTCAACTGGGTAGGGGCGGGGGTGGCTCAGTCGGTAGCGCGCCAGGCTCGTAATCTGTAGTTCCCAGGTTCGAGTCCCAGCTGGGTCAGCGTTGAGATTTATCTCCGCAAAATTCCCCGCCCTGCCCACGGTCAGTAGGGGACACCGATGGGCTTGGAAAGGCCGCCGTCCGTCGGATGGGACGTTAAGCCGTGGTCCCGTGTGCGGGACAGCCATACCCTGTGCACGTTAAAGAACACGCTGGATGGCCTTGACGGGAGGCTACCATCTGTCTCCCAACAGCTGTTCCAGTGGGTCCCCTCCCCCAACCTTCTCTGAGCCTTCGGGGTCCATGTGACCTGGCCATTTAGCCCATGGTGTGCAAAAAAGTGCCGCTCAGAGGTAAAACAACCCAACTCAACTGGGTTAAGATTTATCTCCGCAAAATTTTCCTCCATGCCCACGATTAATAAAGGACACCGATGGGCTTGGAAAGGCCGCCGTCCGTTGGATGGAGCGTTAAGCCATGGCGCTGTGTGTAGGAGAGCCATACCCTGTGCACGTTAAAGAACTCACTGTATGGCCTTGATGGAAAGTTACCATTTGTCTCCCAACAGCTGTTCCAGTGGGTCCCTCCCCCAACTTTCTCTGAGCATTCGGGGTCCATGTGACCTGGACATTTAGCCCATGGTGTGTAAAAAAGTGTCTTTCAGAGGTAAAACAATGGCTTTGATGAGAGATTACCATCTGTCTCCCAACAGCTATTCCAGTGGATCCCCTCCGCCAACCTTCTCTGAGTCTTCGGGGTTATTGTGACCTGGCCATTTAGCCCATGATGTGCAAAAAAGTGCCGCTCAGAGGTAAAATAATCCAACTTAACCTTCGGTGTCCTTGTGACCTGGCCATTTAGCCCATGGTGTGCAAAAAAAGTGCTGATGAGAGGTAAAACAACCCAAACCTTGTGACCTGGCCATTTCGCCAAGTGCTGCACACAGGTATAGCAAACTATACAGCTGAGAGCACGTGGGATTCTCCTGACGTAGCCATTTAACCCAATATGTGCAAAAAAAAAAGCATCACCCAAAGATAAACAACTCGGACCCAAAAATATGACTCCTGAAACGGACGCTCTGAATTGTTTGTCCGATCTGGCTGCTCTTACATCTGGAACACGAAGACGAACCTTGCACCTGATTCCAGAAGCGGAACTGCGAAAATCGGGACGTCCTGAATAAGGAACTGGCTATAAGTCAGAACATTCATTAGCTTTGCTGCTGCTGCTGCGTCATAGCAATTCTCAGTCGGTAGCGCAACACGATCGTAATCTGCAGTTCCCAGATTCGAGTCCCACCTAGGTCAGGGTTAAGATTTTATCTCCGCAAAACTTCCCGTCCTATCCAAGTTCAGTAGGGGGGACACCGAAGGCCACCGTCCGTCGGATGGGACGTTAAGCCCTGGCCCCTTGTGCTAGAGAGCCATACCCTGTGCACGTTAAAGAGCACGTTGGATGGCCTTGATGGAAGGCTACCATCTGTCTCCCAACAGCTGTTCCAGTGGGTCCCCTCCCACAACCTTCTCTGAGTCTTCGGGGTCCTTGTGACCTGGCCATTTAGCCCATCGCAAAAAAGTGCACTCAGAGGTAAAACACCCAACATTAAAGAACACACTGGATGGCCTCTGTCTCCCAACAGCTGTTCCAGTGGGTCCCTTCCCCCAACCTTCTCTGAGCCTTCGGGGTCCTTGTGACCTGGCCATTTAGCCCATGGTGTGCAAAAAAGTGCCGCTCAGAGGTCAAACACCCAACGTTAAAGAACACACAGGATGGCCTTGACGGGAGGCTACCATCTGTCTCCCAACAGCTGTCCCAGTGGGTCTCCTCCCCCAACCTTTTCTGAGCCATCGGGGTCCTTGTGACCTGGTTATTGAGCCCATGGTGTGCAAAAAAGTCTGACTTTTAAAAAACTGAAAAGAAAAAAAATGACATTTTTTTTCAGAATGGGATGGGGTAGCACGTGACAGGGATAAAGTTGAACACAAAACAGCTTCGACGTTGTTTTTCCACAAGTTTTTCTTAGTTTTTTTTACCTGCAACGTCAATGTGTGTTTGAGTATCAATTATTCTTTTCGATAAATTGCACTGTTCTTCATTTTCCCCATTATCCTTTTGAAAATGCAGTTCCTCGCACTTTGCACAATTTCCAGACGTAATAGGATCGCCTGTTATGATGACACGAAATAACGTATGACACTTGACAACCGAGTTCTGGTACATTGCCATAGTTACCGCTTCCATTGACTCTACCGGAAATGCAAACACTTCTTCCTCCTTTTCCTATGACCTATCAAAATGATCCATTCATTCACCAGTCTGCTCTTGTGAAAGATTTCACAAAACATTTTCTCATAAGTGCAATCAGGGGGGGAAAGTAGAAACTCCCAGTGCTTGCTTGAGTTAAAATTTGGGGTTGGGTTGTTATACCTCTGAGCGGCACTTTTTTGCGCACCATGGGCTAAATAGCCAGGCCACATGGACCCCGAAGGCAACAGCTGTTCCAGTGGGTCCCCTCCCCCAACCTTCTCTGAGACTTCCGGGTCCTTGTGACCTGTCCATTTAGCCCATTGTGTGCAAAAAAGTGCCGCTCAGAGGTAAAACAACCCAACGTTAAAGAACACGCTGGATGGCCTTGACGGGAGGCTACCATCTGTCTCCCAACAGCTGTTCCAGTGGGTCTCCTCCCCAACCTTCTCTGAGCCTTCGGGATCTATGTGACCTGCGCCATTTAGCCCATTGTGTACAAAAAAAGTGCCGCTCACAGATAAAACAACCCAACCTTAAAAACACATTGGATGGCCTTGACGGGAGGCTACCATCTGTCTCCCAACAGCTGTTCCAGTGGGTCCCCTCCCCCAACCTTCTTTGAGCCTTCGGGGTCTATATGACCTGCGCCATTTAGCCCATTGTGTGCCAAAAAGTGCCGCTCAGAGATAAAACAACCCAACGTTAAAAAACACATTGGATGGCCTTGACGGGAGGCTACCATCTGTCTCCCAACAGCTGTTCCAGTGGGTCCCCTCCCCCAACCTTCTTTGAGCCTTCGGGGTCTATATGACCTGCGCCATTTAGCCCATTGTGTGCCAAAAAGTGCCGCTCAGAGATAAAACAACCCAACGTTAAAAAACACATTGGATGGCCTTGACGGGAGGCTACCATCTGTCTCCCAACAGCTGTTCCAGTGGGTCCCCTCCCCCAACCTTCTTTGAGCCTTCGGGGTCTATATGACCTGCGCCATTTAGCCCATTGTGTGCCAAAAAGTGCCGCTCAGAGATAAAACAACCCAACGTTAAAAAACACATTGGATGGCCTTGACGGGAGGCTACCATCTGTCTCCCAACAGCTGTTCCAGTGGGTCCCCTCCCCCAACCTTCTTTGAGCCTTCGGGGTCTATATGACCTGCGCCATTTAGACCATTGTGTGCCAAAAAGTGCCGCTCAGAGATAAAACAACCCAACGTTAAAAAACACATTGGATGGCCTTGACGGGAGGCTACCATCTGTCTCCCAACAGCTGTTCCAGTGGGTCCCCTCCCCCAACCTTTCCTGAGCCTTCGGGGTCTATGTGACCTGGCCATTTAGCCCATTGTGTGCAAAAAAGTGCCGCTCAGAGATAAAACAACCCAACGTTAAAAAACACATTGGATGGCCTTGACGGGAGGCTACCATCTGTCTCCCAACAGTTGTTCCAGTGGGTCCCCTCCCCCAACTCTTCTCTGAGCCTTCGGGGTCTATGTGACCTGCGCCATTTAGCCCATTGTGTGCAAAAAAAAAGTGCCGCTCAGAGATAAAACAACCGAAACCAAAGCCGTCAGTGAGAATGGTTCACCGAAGAGAAAGAGAATTTGAAGTAACGGTGGGTGAAGAGTACAACACACTAAGGGAACGCGCACCAGTTAGTGGCCACCTCCGCTGTTTCAACCTGGTGGTGTTGATATGCTGAAGCGCCGACACAGCCTCTGTGTGGCCGTCCCCTTAAGAAAGAACTCCCTCATGACTGAGCAGCAAGAGCACCTTAACCCAGAAGCAGACGACCCTCAATTCCTCCCACGACTGGCCCCAAATGCCTCCGACGGTGTCAGCTGCGGGAGGTCAACAGAAAGGGGGAATGGTGTCACGATCACGTGATGGCCCGTCTCTTGGCAAGGAGGCGAAAGCATTGGCTCGTTGGCTCGAATGACGTCTCGTCTCAAATTTTCTCTCGTGATTAACTCGCTTGATTTATGCTCTTTTCACGCCCTCTTCCCATCACGTGGTTATTTATAATATAGAAAACACGTTTTTTTTTTTTCAAAATCGTGTTTCTTTTCCTAAGCAGCAGTTTTTAGTTTTCACGTTCCAATGTCATATGACATCATTGTTTTCAATAAAAAAATACTTTCGATCAGTTTCTAGCCACAGAGGTCTGACAGGAGCCTCTAGGTATCGCACGCCAAGGAGACCAAAGCGAGACCTCGGCAGAAAAAAAAAAAGGGGGGGCGGGATATTTTTCAGGGCGAAACAAAAGGACTTTCAGGGGAGGCCAAAATATTTTCCCTTTACGATTGATATATTTTTGGTAAAATTTATTTCGCTAAAAAGTACAGTTGTGAATAGAGAAAAAATACATACAGTCGCTCAAAAAAGATATCCGAACACTATGGTCGATGGCCGAGTGGTTAACGCGCTTGGCTACTGATCTAAGGGACCTGGGTTCGATCCCCGGGTAAGGCATGGATGTATGTGTCGTTTTTCTGCTGAGGTCCTGCCATCCTCTCAGATCTTCTGCTTTGGCATATAAACTGACAGGCTCCTGTCAGACCTCTGTGGCAAGCAGCTGCTTGAGGGGGTATTTATTTTATTATTATGGTCGATTACAGAATTCAGAAGAAATATCTGGCAACAATTTTTTTTTAGAAATTAGTGATCTGGCAACCTTCGTGTACAGTCGCTCAAAAAAGATATCCGAACACTATGGTCGATTACAGAATTCAGATGAAATATCTGGCAACAATTTTTTTTTTAGAGATTAGTGATCTGGCAACCTTCGTGTACAGTCGCTCAAAAAAGATATCCGAACACTATGGTCGATTACAGAATTCAGATGAAATATCTGGCAACAATTTTTTTTTTTAGAGATTAGTGATCTGGCAACCTTCGTGTACAGTCGCTCAAAAAAGATATCCGAACACTATGGTCGATTACAGAATTCAGAAGAAATATCTGGCAACAATTTTTTTTTTAGAAATTAGTGATCTGGCAACCTTCGTGTACAGTCGCTCAAAAAAGATATCCGAACACTATGGTCGATTACAGAATTCAGATGAAATATCTGGCAACAATTTTTTTTTTTAGAGATTAGTGATCTGGCAACCTTCGTGTACAGTCGCTCAAAAAAGATATCCGAACACTATGGTCGATTACAGAATTCAGAAGAAATATCTGGCAACAATTTTTTTTTAGAGATTAGTGATCTGGCAACCTTCGTGTACAGTCGCTCAAAAAAGATATCCGAACACTATGGTCGATTACAGAATTCAGATGAAATATCTGGCAACAATTTTTTTTTTTAGAGATTAGTGATCTGGCAACCTTCGTGTACAGTCGCTCAAAAAAGATATCCGAACACTATGGTCGATTACAGAATTCAGATGAAATATCTGGCAACAATTTTTTTTTAGAGATTAGTGATCTGGCAACCTTCGTGTACAGTCGCTCAAAAAAGATATCCGAACACTATGGTCGATTACAGAATTCAGATGAAATACCTGGCAACAATTTTTTTTTAGAGATTAGTGATCTGGCAACCTTCGTGTACAGTCGCTCAAAAAAGATATCCGAACACTATGGTCGATTACAGAATTCAGATGAAATATCTGGCAACAATTTTTTTTTAGAGATTAGTGATCTGGCAACCTTCGTGTACAGTCGCTCAAAAAAGATATCCGAACACTATGGTCGATTACAGAATTCAGATGAAATATCTGGCAACAATTTTTTTTTAGAGATTAGTGATCTGGCAACCTTCGTGTACAGTCGCTCAAAAAAGATATCCGAACACTATGGTCGATTACAGAATTCAGATGAAATATCTGGCAACAATTTTTTTTTAGAGATTAGTGATCTGGCAACCTTCGTGTACAGTCGCTCAAAAAAGATATCCGAACACTATGGTCGATTACAGAATTCAGATGAAATACCTGGCAACAATTTTTTTTTAGAGATTAGTGATCTGGCAACCTTCGTGTACAGTCGCTCAAAAAAGATATCCGAACACTATGGTCGATTACAGAATTCAGATGAAATATCTGGCAACAATTTTTTTTTAGAGATTAGTGATCTGGCAACCTTCGTGTACAGTCGCTCAAAAAAGATATCCGAACACTATGGTCGATTACAGAATTCAGATGAAATATCTGGCAACAATTTTTTTTTAGAGATTAGTGATCTGGCAACCTTCGTGTACAGTCGCTCAAAAAAGATATCCGAACACTATGGTCGATTACAGAATTCAGATGAAATATCTGGCAACAATTTTTTTTTAGAGATTAGTGATCTGGCAACCTTCGTGTACAGTCGCTCAAAAAAGATATCCGAACACTATGGTCGATTACAGAATTCAGATGAAATATCTGGCAACAATTTTTTTTTAGAAATTAGTGATCTGGCAACCTTCGTGTACAGTCGCTCAAAAAAGATATCCGAACACTATGGTCGATTACAGAATTCAGATGAAATATCTGGCAACAATTTTTTTTTAGAAATTAGTGATCTGGCAACCTTCGTGTACAGTCGCTCAAAAAAGATATCCGAACACTATGGTCGATTACAGAATTCAGATGAAATATCTGGCAACAATTTTTTTTTAGAAATTAGTGATCTGGCAACCTTCGTGTACAGTCGCTCAAAAAAGATATCCGAACACTATGGTCGATTACAGAATTCAGATGAAATATCTGGCAACAATTTTTTTTTAGAGATTAGTGATCTGGCAACCTTCGTGTACAGTCGCTCAAAAAAGATATCCGAACACTATGGTCGATTACAGAATTCAGATGAAATATCTGGCAACAATTTTTTTTTAGAGATTAGTGATCTGGCAACCTTCGTGTACAGTCGCTCAAAAAAGATATCCGAACACTATGGTCGATTACAGAATTCAGATGAAATACCTGGCAACAATTTTTTTTTAGAGATTAGTGATCTGGCAACCTTCGTGTACAGTCGCTCAAAAAAGATATCCGAACACTATGGTCGATTACAGAATTCAGATGAAATATCTGGCAACAATTTTTTTTTAGAGATTAGTGATCTGGCAACCTTCGTGTACAGTCGCTCAAAAAAGATATCCGAACACTATGGTCGATTACAGAATTCAGATGAAATACCTGGCAACAATTTTTTTTTAGAGATTAGTGATCTGGCAACCTTCGTGTACAGTCGCTCAAAAAAGATATCCGAACACTATGGTCGATTACAGAATTCAGATGAAATATCTGGCAACAATTTTTTTTTAGAGATTAGTGATCTGGCAACCTTCGTGTACAGTCGCTCAAAAAAGATATCCGAACACTATGGTCGATTACAGAATTCAGATGAAATATCTGGCAACAATTTTTTTTTAGAGATTAGTGATCTGGCAACCTTCGTGTACAGTCGCTCAAAAAAGATATCCGAACACTATGGTCGATTACAGAATTCAGAAGAAATATCTGGCAACAATTTTTTTTTTAGAAATTAGTGATCTGGCAACCTTCGTGTACAGTCGCTCAAAAAAGATATCCGAACACTATGGTCGATTACAGAATTCAGATGAAATACCTGGCAACAATTTTTTTTTAGAGATTAGTGATCTGGCAACCTTCGTGTACAGTCGCTCAAAAAAGATATCCGAACACTATGGTCGATTACAGAATTCAGATGAAATATCTGGCAACAATTTTTTTTTAGAGATTAGTGATCTGGCAACCTTCGTGTACAGTCGCTCAAAAAAGATATCCGAACACTATGGTCGATTACAGAATTCAGATGAAATACTGGCAACAATTTTTTTTTAGAGATTAGTGATCTGGCAACCTTCGTGTACAGTCGCTCAAAAAAGATATCCGAACACTATGGTCGATTACAGAATTCAGATGAAATATCTGGCAACAATTTTTTTTTAGAGATTAGTGATCTGGCAACCTTCGTGTACAGTCGCTCAAAAAAGATATCCGAACACTATGGTCGATTACAGAATTCAGATGAAATATCTGGCAACAATTTTTTTTAGAGATTAGTGATCTGGCAACCTTCGTGTACAGTCGCCTCAAAAAAGATATCCGAACACTATGGTCGATTACAGAATTCAGATGAAATATCTGGCAACAATTTTTTTTTTAGAGATTAGTGATCTGGCAACCTTCGTGTACAGTCGCTCAAAAAAGATATCCGAACACTATGGTCGATTACAGAATTCAGATGAAATATCTGGCAACAATTTTTTTTTAGAGATTAGTGATCTGGCAACCTTCGTGTACAGTCGCTCAAAAAAGATATCCGAACACTATGGTCGATTACAGAATTCAGATGAAATATCTGGCAACAATTTTTTTTTAGAGATTAGTGATCTGGCAACCTTCGTGTACAGTCGCTCAAAAAAGATATCCGAACACTATGGTCGATTACAGAATTCAGATGAAATATCTGGCAACAATTTTTTTTTTAGAGATTAGTGATCTGGCAACCTTCGTGTACAGTCGCTCAAAAAAGATATCCGAACACTATGGTCGATTACAGAATTCAGAAGAAATATCTGGCAACAATTTTTTTTTTTAGAGATTAGTGATCTGGCAACCTTCGTGTACAGTCGCTCAAAAAAGATATCCGAACACTATGGTCGATTACAGAATTCAGATGAAATATCTGGCAACAATTTTTTTTAGAGATTAGTGATCTGGCAACCTTCGTGTACAGTCGCTCAAAAAAGATATCCGAACACTATGGTCGATTACAGAATTCAGATGAAATATCTGGCAACAATTTTTTTTAGAGATTAGTGATCTGGCAACCTTCGTGTACAGTCGCTCAAAAAAGATATCCGAACACTATGGTCGATTACAGAATTCAGATGAAATATCTGGCAACAATTTTTTTTTTTAGAGATTAGTGATCTGGCAACCTTCGTGTACAGTCGCTCAAAAAAGATATCCGAACACTATGGTCGATTACAGAATTCAGATGAAATATCTGGCAACAATTTTTTTTTAGAGATTAGTGATCTGGCAACCTTCGTGTACAGTCGCTCAAAAAAGATATCCGAACACTATGGTCGATTACAGAATTCAGATGAAATATCTGGCAACAATTTTTTTTTTTAGAGATTAGTGATCTGGCAACCTTCGTGTACAGTCGCTCAAAAAAGATATCCGAACACTATGGTCGATTACAGAATTCAGATGAAATATCTGGCAACAATTTTTTTTTAGAGATTAGTGATCTGGCAACCTTCGTGTACAGTCGCTCAAAAAAGATATCCGAACACTATGGTCGATTACAGAATTCAGATGAAATATCTGGCAACAATTTTTTTTTTTAGAGATTAGTGATCTGGCAACCTTCGTGTACAGTCGCTCAAAAAAGATATCCGAACACTATGGTCGATTACAGAATTCAGATGAAATATCTGGCAACAATTTTTTTTTTAGAGATTAGTGATCTGGCAACCTTCGTGTACAGTCGCTCAAAAAAGATATCCGAACACTATGGTCGATTACAGAATTCAGATGAAATATCTGGCAACAATTTTTTTTTTTAGAGATTAGTGATCTGGCAACCTTCGTGTACAGTCGCTCAAAAAAGATATCCGAACACTATGGTCGATTACAGAATTCAGATGAAATATCTGGCAACAATTTTTTTTTAGAGATTAGTGATCTGGCAACCTTCGTGTACAGTCGCTCAAAAAAGATATCCGAACACTATGGTCGATTACAGAATTCAGATGAAATATCTGGCAACAATTTTTTTTTTAGAGATTAGTGATCTGGCAACCTTCGTGTACAGTCGCTCAAAAAAGATATCCGAACACTATGGTCGATTACAGAATTCAGATGAAATATCTGGCAACAATTTTTTTTTAGAGATTAGTGATCTGGCAACCTTCGTGTACAGTCGCTCAAAAAAGATATCCGAACACTATGGTCGATTACAGAATTCAGATGAAATATCTGGCAACAATTTTTTTTTAGAGATTAGTGATCTGGCAACCTTCGTGTACAGTCGCTCAAAAAAGATATCCGAACACTATGGTCGATTACAGAATTCAGATGAAATATCTGGCAACAATTTTTTTTTAGAGATTAGTGATCTGGCAACCTTCGTGTACAGTCGCTCAAAAAGATATCCGAACACTATGGTCGATTACAGAATTCAGATGAAATATCTGGCAACAATTTTTTTTTTAGAGATTAGTGATCTGGCAACCTTCGTGTACAGTCGCTCAAAAAAGATATCCGAACACTATGGTCGATTACAGAATTCAGATGAAATATCTGGCAACAATTTTTTTTTTAGAGATTAGTGATCTGGCAACCTTCGTGTACAGTCGCTCAAAAAAGATATCCGAACACTATGGTCGATTACAGAATTCAGATGAAATATCTGGCAACAATTTTTTTTTTAGAGATTAGTGATCTGGCAACCTTCGTGTACAGTCGCTCAAAAAAGATATCCGAACACTATGGTCGATTACAGAATTCAGATGAAATATCTGGCAACAATTTTTTTTTAGAGATTAGTGATCTGGCAACCTTCGTGTACAGTCGCTCAAAAAAGATATCCGAACACTATGGTCGATTACAGAATTCAGATGAAATATCTGGCAACAATTTTTTTTTTAGAGATTAGTGATCTGGCAACCTTCGTGTACAGTCGCTCAAAAAAGATATCCGAACACTATGGTCGATTACAGAATTCAGATGAAATATCTGGCAACAATTTTTTTTTAGAGATTAGTGATCTGGCAACCTTCGTGTACAGTCGCTCAAAAAAGATATCCGAACACTATGGTCGATTACAGAATTCAGATGAAATATCTGGCAACAATTTTTTTTAGAGATTAGTGATCTGGCAACCTTCGTGTACAGTCGCTCAAAAAAGATATCCGAACACTATGGTCGATTACAGAATTCAGATGAAATATCTGGCAACAATTTTTTTTAGAGATTAGTGATCTGGCAACCTTCGTGTACAGTCGCTCAAAAAAGATATCCGAACACTATGGTCGATTACAGAATTCAGATGAAATATCTGGCAACGATTTTTTTTAGAAATTAGTGATCTGGCAACCTTCGTGTACAGTCGCTCAAAAAAGATATCCGAACACTATGGTCGATTACAGAATTCAGATGAAATATCTGGCAACGATTTTTTTTAGAAATTAGTGATCTGGCAACCTTCGTGTACAGTCGCTCAAAAAAGATATCCGAACACTATGGTCGATTACAGAATTCAGATGAAATATCTGGCAACGATTTTTTTTTAGAAATTAGTGATCTGGCAACCTTCGTGTACAGTCGCTCAAAAAGATATCCGAACACTATGGTCGATTACAGAATTCAGATGAAATATCTGGCAACGATTTTTTTTTAGAAATTACTGATCTGGCAACCTTCGTGTACAGTCGCTCAAAAAAGATATCCGAACACTATGGTCGATTACAGAATTCAGATGAAATATCTGGCAACGATTTTTTTTTAGAAATTAGTGATCTGGCAACCTTCGTGTACAGTCGCTCAAAAAAGATATCCGAACACTATGGTCGATTACAGAATTCAGATGAAATATCTGGCAACGATTTTTTTTTAGAAATTACTGATCTGGCAACCTTCGTGTACAGTCGCTCAAAAAAGATATCCGAACACTATGGTCGATTACAGAATTCAGATGAAATATCTGGCAACGATTTTTTTTTAGAAATTAGTGATCTGGCAACCTTCGTGTACAGTCGCTCAAAAAAGATATCCGAACACTATGGTCGATTACAGAATTCAGATGAAATATCTGGCAACGATTTTTTTTTAGAAATTAGTGATCTGGCAACCTTCGTGTACAGTCGCTCAAAAAAGATATCCGAACACTATGGTCGATTACAGAATTCAGATGAAATATCTGGCAACGATTTTTTTTAGAAATTAGTGATCTGGCAACCTTCGTGTACAGTCGCTCAAAAAAGATATCCGAACACTATGGTCGATTACAGAATTCAGATGAAATATCTGGCAACGATTTTTTTTTAGAAATTAGTGATCTGGCAACCTTCGTGTACAGTCGCTCAAAAAAGATATCCGAACACTATGGTCGATTACAGAATTCAGATGAAATATCTGGCAACGATTTTTTTTAGAAATTAGTGATCTGGCAACCTTCGTGTACAGTCGCTCAAAAAAGATATCCGAACACTATGGTCGATTACAGAATTCAGATGAAATATCTGGCAACGATTTTTTTTAGAAATTAGTGATCTGGCAACCTTCGTGTACAGTCGCTCAAAAAAGATATCCGAACACTATGGTCGATTACAGAATTCAGATGAAATATCTGGCAACGATTTTTTTTAGAAATTAGTGATCTGGCAACCTTCGTGTACAGTCGCTCAAAAAAGATATCCGAACACTATGGTCGATTACAGAAATTCAGATGAAATATCTGGCAACGATTTTTTTTAGAAATTAGTGATCTGGCAACCTTCGTGTACAGTCGCTCAAAAAGATATCCGAACACTATGGTCGATTACAGAATTCAGATGAAATATCTGGCAACGATTTTTTTTTAGAATTAGTGATCTGGCAACCTTCGTGTACAGTCGCTCAAAAAGATATCCGAACACTATGGTCGATTACAGAATTCGAATGAAATATCTGGCAACGATTTTTTTTAGAAATTAGTGATCTGGCAACCTTCGTGTACAGGTCGCT